>NTHP01000021.1:655050-667990 GCA_003416845.1 Oplegnathus fasciatus
GCGTGTGCTTGCACTCCTTAGGCGCCAGCCAGCATCGGCCAAAACAGTGAGGTGACACACACGAGACTGAACGTGATTGACAGGCATCATGTTGACAGTTTGCTTTTCAATAAAGTTCTTTAAAAAAAATGTTAATAGCTTGCTAACCAGCTTTGTCAATCACTGTTTGTCCAGCTTTCACCGAGAGGCTCAGAAACATCAGCAGAGCTACATTAGCTGTACGAAAACGCTAACAGTGAGTGAACTAGACTGAATGTTATAAATAAGATGTGTTGCCTCTGTCGAGTTGTGAGTCTGTGTTGTGGTGTGTGCCGGTCGTTTGTTGATGTTAGCTTAGCGGACTCCACTTACTACAGCGGTATAATCCCAAAATAAACAGATTTTGCTGTGATTTAACTGCCGTAAATGGATCAAATGGATGCTGAAATAACTACATCATGATAGCGATTTGTAAAAAGTCTGAATTACTTTGTCAGGTCTGTCCGCAAGACGACAAACAAACAACTTTTAAAATGTTTGTTTTCTGAATGGAGTTTGGATTGATCAGGGCTATGCTAACATATATAAATATGAAGTAGTATCATAGAGCTAATGTTAGCTAGTGTTGCACACTGTTGGCGCTGTAGTGGAGCTGAAGAGAAGAAAGGCACACGGGAGTGCGCAAAACCGCCCCGAGTCTTTTACATAGAAGGGTGTTTCACAGGGTGTTACAGGCAGCCGAGAAAGTCGGGGAAGGTCTCATTTTTTAAGTTATGTTACAATCCGTTCACACATTGGCAACAAAAAATGCTTAAAAAACACTTAATGCATGTAAATTGTTACATACAGCCCCTTTAAGTAAGTCCAGAGTGACACATCAAATCAAGTGAAGATGAAAAGAGAAATCAAAGCTTGAGCACATGAACAATTTCAATCATTTATGACACTGTACACAGGATGTGACTGGATGAGCACCCGTAGGACAGTGCAGCATTAGAAAACGAATTTGGGAGCCCCCTGGGATAACCCCACTTACCCTAACATAAGGTTCACCATGCTGAAAGTCAGATAGCAGAATATGACAAGTGAAAGGGTCGATACTGTAGGAGAGATGACAAGAGATGGCAGATGAGTAGAAAAATCCCAGAGAAGAAGGGCCAGTCAGCGTGCACATCCCTTTGCCCTGGAGGGAAGCTGTCACTGTGGATTCAGGTGAGGAACGTCCTCTGTCCTTCTCTGTCTTTAAAACCCTGCTCCCCTCCAGACAGCTGCTCTCCACAACTCAAGGTTAGCCATGGTGAGCAAGGAAAGGCCACACAGATGGTGCATCTGCAGCGGTGAGTGCACACCAGCTCACTGCAAGTGAAGGTCAGTTTAATCCCAGGAAACTGTCCCTACAAGTAGTGTGAATTCACTGCAGAATTACATTACACACGCCAGACATTTCATCTCCTGCGGCGTGGGCAGCGGTGTTCCCACTCTGTTTTTTCGTTGATGTTGTCAGGACTGTTTGGGTTCACCATTAGCTGCCCTTGAACATCTGAGAGGCTAAATGAGAAGTCTGTATCACTCTCTGCTTTTTTAAGGATATTTGTCTGCATTTTTGCATTCATTTGACAAAAATGGCAGACTAGCAGAAGAAGCACTTCGCTCGGTTGTTATTTTTCATTACCCACACACATGCACACACAGGACCTATAGACATGCATTANTACTCGGGCCTTCCAAGCAGTTAGGGGTGCTCAGGTGGTGAACTGGCACAACTCCAGGTCTATCACCACCAGTCCACACTCCGTACCATGGCACCCTCCAGATCCCAAGCCCAGTCTCCACAGACTGAGCTACTGCCCCCCCCCGAGACTCTTTCATAATGCTACTCGGAACCTACCAAAACATGCTGTGAAGAACCGGGCTGGTTTACATGATGGAGACAAATTACTGGTACAGGATAGCTGAATTGTTGGACACATAGGCCTAGGACACCATATAAATAATATTATCACTTTTTATTATCATTTTTATTATGTGGTACTACTACTAATGGTATAAAGAAACAGTAAATAGTAAGTTGAAGTCCTACTTGCTGCGGGGGAGGTTATGCAGAAGAACTGTGCAGTCATATTGTTCATTTTAGGGTGAAAGAAAATATTTGTCAGACCAGAGATATAGCACCTGAATAGAACCCAGCCGTTTACTCATTCATAATTCAAACAGGAGTCCATCTGAGTCATACACTAAGAGGTGTGTTGACAGTGCACCTCTGTAGAGTTATGAGTTTGTCACGTGCTGCTGCAGCTGAGGGATGATGGTGTTCCTGCAGGAGGAAAGAAGTCATAGATGGTCCAGAGCTTCTTTTATTCTGCTAAAACACAGCAGGAGCATTTTCCAGTTGGATGGCAGTGAACAGAGCACCTTGTAGCCTCAGGCGGCAGTATGGATCTGAGAAACAGGTGAGAGACTCCCACACCTGCCCTAAAAGCTTTCTGAAATAGATTTTCCCTCATCAAGGTGACATCCTCACCTCATCTGAGGTGAAGGTGTGGGTGACTCACTGTGTCTCTATGTCTGTTTGTTCCTGCATGCTGTGTTCTGCACACTTATTATTGAGATATTTTTATGATGAATTGGTTTAGCTTCTATGATGGTGTTGTAACAGTGGTGCATAACAATATAAATGAACTGAATCTGAATATTTCAATGGCCAAGTATGTTACACTCCAGAAAACACAAAGGTGTAACAAATCACAAAAGCCCTGCTAGTGGCCCCTAGAGGTGTAAAGTTCATTACACTTCACAGTGTTGGAAGGAGCAAACAACAAACTAGTAGTTTAGCTGCTCTTAGAGCTTTATCAGTGCTACAAATGTAAAGTCTGTACTGAGGGTGGTAATAGAAGAAAGGTTCATCTCCTGGACACCAGGAATATGATCAGAATATCTCACAACATCTGCTCATCAGATTATGAGAGACAATATGTTTGCAAAGTTAATATTTTGGCCTGAGAGTGGCTGCAAAGGAGCGTCCAAACTAGAAAAGGTTCATTTTTGGAGGAGCATGACTGTGCTCAGTTAACTACATTTTGATATTTCCTTTATACAAATGGAAACGTTGGTGTGATGGTGACACCAGATGAAAGCTCAGGGAATCACCACAGAGACAGAGATAGATCTACCTGACACCAAGGTTTGTGGCTACAGTATGTGCATCGCTGTCTGACACATTCTAGGAGTTTCCAAATGTCAGAGCCACTAGAGGTTCAAGATAGTCCAAAGCTTTCACATGGTTTATAGTGTCGTGCATTTATATGCAAAACATAGCTTGTTTCATATGGCCTTGAAGGATAATTCCACTTTATTACAACTTTTGTAGGTTTGAATATTACAGTGTAGCGAGTGATTACAAAACGATTGCAGGAAGTGAGTTGAGCTCACCTGGGTTCAGGCAAGGCCTGTATCTTTTCTTGTTGTTGGAAAGCATTCAGTGTATGTTGTGGCCTGTTAGTAGCTGGTACAGCCAGAAGGCTCAGTGGTAATTTACTCCTCTAGACAACACATTATCTTACTAGACCTGTGCTGTGAACTCCAAACAGTGCAATTTTAATCCACACTCTGTGTTTACCAGGCAGGCAGGGTCAAACAAAATAATGCTATCAAGGTGCATTGTGGGAAATTTAGGATCCAGTGAGTAGTTAGTCAGATTATCACCTTAATTGAGTATGAAACAAGCTTTAAACACAACACTGATGGATGTACTGTGGGTTTATCAGAGCCTTTTCTCTGAAAGCAGCCACTGCTGGAAATGACCCTGATGAGCGAGATGATGAGCGGAGTAAATTACCCCAATACATAGTGCAGTTTGTAACTAAAATGTGTAATGTTTGCGTTTGTAGATGTATTTTGTTTCATGGTTTTTCTTTTGTTATATCCTGTATAAACACAGAAAGGAGCTGAGACATATGTAACATACCTAAATTGAGTCAAAAAAGGAAGCAGGAAAGGTAAACAGTATGGTGACACAATAATTAATAAGGCTGAATGGGTAGCGTGTAATTTGATTTGATTAGCTCGAGTTGAAAGTGGTATGTTTAATGTAAGTTATGTCTTAAGTTAACTACCTTTGTGTTGCTACTAGCTAACTAATGTAACAGAATTACGGTCTGATGGAGTTGTAATTTATTGTTTTGCCTTCTTCTTGTTTACTTTCCTGTTCAGCTCTTACATTGGTTTAATAAAGTGCACCGAAACTAATAACCAATGTCTGTGTGCGTCTGTGTGTGTGTGATATGTGCAGTGTGTGTGTGTGTTATACGTGCAGTGAAATAGTATAAGTCAACCTGTAGATATAAAGGGACTAGGTGTGAAAGAAAATGATGAAGGACAGTGACTGCGTACTGAAAGATAACGGTGCCTCCATCATGTGTGCTGGTTTCCAGTCTTCCCCGTGAGAGGGGGCGGATCTGTGCATCATGCTGATCATGACTGGCTGCACTAATAACACTACTTAAGCTTCACACATCAGTGGCTGCTGGTGTCAAGCATGAAAAGGGTCCTACTGCAGAGAGAAGAGAAACTTCTATTAGGGTTTATTGTGCTGTCATGAAATATCTGTTCCCACCATGCAGGCTCCTCTAACTGAGCTCTCATTTTCATCTCAATGTGCAGCACTGTGAGCTACTGTGCACACAGTGGGAGGCAGGAGGATTCCATCCAAACTCCAGCTGTCGCCTTGAAAAGGCCGATTTCCATTTTCTATTTCAATTTGATGTTTCTTATCTGAACTCTTTCACATTTCAGAGAAGCTCAATGAGCTTCCAGAGTGAAGAAGGCTTGTATGTATGTACACACGTCGCAACATGTCACAACAAACAAAGATGTGGACATGAGGACAGAGAGGACGCCTCCTTCAGCCTTTCTGTCTGGACTCTCTGGAATCACAGTGTGGCCCCTGTTTACAGCTGCTTATATTTACTGCCACTGTTAGTCAGTGATCACTTTACACCACGGATTGCTTGATCACGTAATAGGCCTCTCTTTGGATCTGAAATGGTCTAAATCACAGCAGCAGAGGCAGACGTATCCTGACTTTAAGTGGTTTGTATGGGTTGAGCTATTGCAACAAAGCATTTTTGTGGTTTCTACAGAACATACTGTATGATGTCACTGATTTTAGTCATGCTTGATTGTTGTTTTACACATTTGCACTTTATAAAACTGGTTAAAACCAACTCTTTTGGATGAAGAAATGCATGTTGTAGTGTATAACATTAAGTTCAGTTCACCCAATCACCAGTGTATTAGGAACTTCTTCACTTCGTACAGGGGTAAATCGCCATGGTAACTTATTCTGCAAACCTATGTTTGAGACAACAGATCAACGGGTGTAAAGGCACCGCCTACTCACCAATCAGTTCTCTTGGAAAATGTCATAACCAATCATAGAAGATCCCGTGGAGCTTGGATTGTGAGAGGATCTCTTAGGGCAAGAAGGGTTCAGAGACCGGCAAAGCCCTTTGGCTTTCCCTGACGATTTGTTATATGAAAGATCTAGATTCTTGTCGGAGGGAATGACTTATCAGTGTCAGCTTCTTGAGCCATATGTCGTCAGTGCTTACAGTCCTGCAGACTGGATAGTTTGTCTTGCGTTACTTTGTTCATTTCTTTTTTTTTCTGTTGGCTGTCAAATGTGAAAGTCATTTCATTGTGCTTTTGTATCCCGATATCATCCTGCAACTGAGTGATAGAAGCACTATAGCCTTGTACTTGTTGTACTTACATGAAATAGATATGAAATAAGCCTACTTACAGCTTTGAATTATGTTTTTATATTTTCTATTTGTTCCCAAGTCTGTTTGACCCCGCTGGGGTTACAGCTGAAAGAATAAGGCTAAAATTGTCATACATGCCATAAGAATACAACATATTCATTTACTGGAATACACAAATATAATTAGTCATTTCTACTTGTGCCCTCATGATGGGCAATATTATAAGCCTGTTAATTTACACATTCACAGTCAGCGATTTTTTGCTGCATTTGGCAGCTGCAGCTGTGTTGCTTTAAGCTGGATTGTGTTAACTTCTTTGTATTTCTCTAGGATTATAGTTTGCTCTTCGTTTGTAAAATACACCGCTCTGCTGCCAGTAGACTTGTCCATTCTTTCGATTTGTCATATGCTGCAAACGACGGCCCTTTTATGTGAACACGCTCATAACTAGATTGTAGGTCAACCCAGGGTTTCCCAGAGTTCATAACCAGCATCGTAGGACCACTTAGCGGGATTGCCTTTGTTAGGTTTAGTGAAGCTAGATAACGAAAAGATATCCTGGGTATGTTGAACTCACTTTGTAGTACAGGCCTCGGGACAGCAGAAACCCTTCACATCTTCAGACTGAAAACTCACCTGTTCAGACTGCACCTTGGCCCGCTCCATCTCTCAGTTCAGCTTACTGGATGAAGTTGGTGTACTTGCATGATTCTGTTTGAATTTCTAACTTACTTACAATGCCCACCTATACGCAAGGTTGATAAAAACTAAACCAAATGCTGCATTGATGTCATAGAAATAACCAATGTTTATGCCCAATAAGAGACAATCAATCTCAGTCGAGTACTCTTTAAATCAATTTCATTGCACAATACATCAAATAAATAAAGTGTACTTTATTATTACCCAGCTTTGTCAATGCAAAAACAAATGTATACTTGACAAGCTGTGTTTGTTGTGTGATCATAGTCATCTCCATTCTCAGTCTTTGCAGCCATCGGCCAACCCTGCATGTATTTATCAGGAACAACTTCAGTTCTCAACCCAATGCTCTCCACGTCCTCAGTTTGGCTCGGAACACAACCACTTCAGCAGTAGAAATGGACTTCAAATAAAACAGTTCACCTCAATCCCAGATCACAACAACATGACTTTTAACCCCCCCATTTTTAACAATAGCATTATTATAAGCAAAGAAAGGCTAAACACTGGGTCCAGGTTGTCAAATAAAATACAAAGCTTTATTAACAAGACCTGAACACAACATTTGTTCTTTGCTAATGAGATGGACTATAACTTATTAACATAAGCAGGTGTTTTTATTTCATGTTCATGTCATATTCAAGAGCCGAGAAAGGAAGAGAGGAGGAGGTTAAAGGAAACACAGCAGTTCCTGCTTGCTTTCATTATGTAAATTGATTGCATTACACTAGTGAAGTACATTAGTGACACATTTGGAATTGATGTAAAGAGTTTCCCCCGGCTGGCGGAATCAATAAGACATGAACACAGCATTATTACACCTTTATCATACAGGTATCCGTCACACTGTAGTACAATGAGAGCTCAGTCTGAGGCGTGATATTTATCCAACAATCACGGTGTCGTCATCTGGAAACTCGTAGTAGGGAACCTCCAGGTTGAGGGGAGCAGGGCCTTTCCTGATGCGGCCTGAGGCGTCGTAGTGCGAGCCGTGGCAGGGGCAGTAATAACCCCCGAAGTCGCCAGCGTTGGCAATGGGCACACAGCCCAGATGTGTGCACACTCCCAGGACGATGACCCAACTGGGGTTGATGACCCGGTCCTTGTCATGCTGAGGGTCTCGCAGCTCTGCCATGTTCACGCCGGCCTCTGTGGCGATCTCCTTCTCTGTGCGGTGACGGACAAACAGCGGTTTGCCTCTCCACTTGAAGGTCATGTTCTTGCCTTCGGGGATGTCGCCCAGCTTGATTTCGATCTTTGACAGGGCCAGGACATCAGCTGATGCGCTCATGGAAGAAACAAACTGAGTGACCACCGTCTTGGCGGCGTAGACGGTCACCACAGTTGTGGCACCGGTGACCAGGTACGAGAAGGCTCTTCTGGATTCACTGCTCTCCTGGGAGGACTTGTTGGGGTTTATCACCTCTGGGCGCCTGTAGTCAGAGAAGTCTGGTACCCTGACATCTGTGTGGGCAAATCGGACTCCTGCACAGCCTGCAGACATAAAGACATGGGTCAGTTAAACTAATATATAATAATAAACTGGAGTGAACACTAACGGCCAATATGTACAGGATCCGGCTCCACATGTTCACAGCATCGTGGCTGCCTGAAACAATCACTTGTGAATGTATAGAAATGTCTGTATTTATTGCCAATTGACTTCAAATTAACTTTAATGATACATTTCATTTGTTACTGACTTTGTCTTCCTACATTCTTGCTGTATGTGTTTTTCATGTTTGTAGTTGGAGAGAGGAGAAAAGTGAGGCAGCTGGTCTGTTAAACCTGCGTTCAATCTCCTGCTGCTCTCTGTGCTTACCCTCACTGTGTAGTTAAAAGCAACAAAAAGCTGTCATATTCAATACAGCCATGAGGCATCTTTTAGGATCTAAATGAGCTGCAAACCTATATTTACACTGTGAAATGTGACAAATGTCTTTAAAACAATCTCAACTAGATAATAAATGCATATGCTGAAGAACAGACGCTCTGCTTCGGAAAACTTAACTGTGGACATCGAAACCCAGATGGCGCTGTGACTGAGCTGGAGCGCAGCCGGATGCTGTGCACACTTATACAAAGAAAACTGTTCCATCAAAAGCTTGCCATATACAGTCAACAGCCATCCAAATGACAGTGAATAAACCAACCAATTAAACGATTAATCAAGAAAATCAGAGAATTGGCCGACTGAATCAATAATGAAATGAAGTTGCAGCCCTATACACATCACTTCACAGATATAGCATAGTATAAGTGGACACATAGCAGAGCTTTTTAGGTTTGTGCGAATTCTAATTATACTGTTCAAGGAGGGTTTTTTTTAAAAAAGTGCAGTGCATGGTTTTCTATGTGACAGATGTTACTTGTTACTTCCAAACAGGGTTGGGAATTTGCACCCGCCAAATGCGGATGATTTTGTGTAGTGGCAGGTGAATTTGCTCCACCTACCAGCCACGGTGGAGGGTAAATAAGAGTTGTATATACAAACAATAATGCAGTTGTAACAGAGCGATTTGTGACGTTCCGCAACGCAGATTGAATCGCAGTCTGCTTGTTTCACTCGGACACTTTAACAAGGAGACAAAGTTGGTCAAAGTTGTCATATTGACATTTAAGGTGTGTTGCTTGATTCACAACGTCAACTCATGCATTGAGTAACAAGAAAACATTCCACCTAAAAAGTTGCTGATAGCCTTTGAGTGGCACAGTGAATTCAATATTTTTTCTCCACTCTACAGCGAGGTAACATTAACTAGTAAAGATGAAACGGCAGCAAAACATCCTTTCATTTTTTTGGAACAGCTAAAAAGGTCAAAGTTTACGATGATGTAGTTAAATAATGTAAACTTGCCAAAGCAGCAACAGTGGTTACATAACCTTCAGAAAGAGCCACTTCTTAACCCGCACATGTCATACTGTCGGTGCGCTCTGGTACTTAAACAAACAGCACTACACCTGAGTACAGGGAAAATCAGCCCCAGAGGACAGGGCTGCCATGAAGGCACTAACCAGCCTGAAGACGGCCCAGTGTGTGTACTACTGTACGTGTGTGTATGACAGAGAGAGAACATCAGTATTTTCCTTATGAGTTTAAATATTTACCTTATGAAATAAAATAGTCAATTTTGCTAAATAGTCAAGCTTGAATATTGCAGATCTTGTTTTATTATTCTCCACATGCAGTTACACGCTGCCAGTTAAAACAAGAAAGTGGCTGGTAAAAAAATTGAGTGGCTGGTAGATTTTGGAATCCACCAGCCACTGTGGCAGGTGGAGAAACAAGTTAATTTCCAACCCTGCTGCCTGTTGCCTCTGAGTCACTCTATACCAACTCACCTAGGACCTCCCAGTTCATGTCATGGATTTTCTTGAAAAAAAATTCATGTGAAAACTTCTATTAAACATTGCAACATCCTACAGCTCAACTCCAAATACTTTTTTAGTTATGAATTTATTAAGTTTGGGCATTCCATCATGTTTTCCATTCTTTGTATGTGTTTTCACTGGACTGGGTTGAAATTTGTACTGAACATCCAAGAAACCATAAGGATCATTGGCAACATGTATTCCTGTAAATCACTGTTGCTGAATAAAAATAAATACATTTTACCCGAACGAAGATTCTTTAATTTTCAAAAATGAATCTCTCTCTAGTGTTCAGTTTCTTGCAACCAAACTTTGATTCTGTGTAGTATTAATATAATTCTATCACATCACTTCAGAGCTGAAAAACCCACTTTTTAAGATATTTCGTCTGTATATTTTCCCAAAGATTATTTTAATTTCCTTGAAACTTTTTTATGGGAAAGTGTTCATATTCATTGCAGATATATAAAGGTCACAGCTCTGTAGCTTGCAAATTTCTTGAACCCAATGAAAATCAGGCTCAATAGGTATCACACAGATATTTGTACTACGTGGACTTCGAGGCTTTCTATCCCTACCTGTATTACAGCCAGTGAAAAGTACAAAAAAGGAGATCCATGACATGAACTGGGAAAAGTTCTTAATTCTGGGTAAGTTGGCACAGATTGACCCCTCCTCTTCACCTCATCAGGTGACTGTGTGTTTTCTATTCCTCCCTGCAACATTTAAACATAATTCACTTCCAAAGAAATGTGCCAAATGTGTATATCTTTATAAGACCCATTTTTATACACCGATGAGTCCCCTGTTAGCTGCTTCACAATAATGCTATACAATGGCTGACCGGCTGAAAACTTTCATTTTAATGCAACGAGAAACAGTGTCAGTGGCACTGTGAGCAGAGTGGATGAGAAAAGTTTGCTGTCAGAGATGAAGCCTGATTCTTGGTGATTAATGGCCATTTAGTTGAGTGTAGAATAAGGAAACAGCGATCACTAATGAGCTCAAAGCTGTGGTCGGTGTCATTATAGATCTTCACAGGAATATAGAACAAAATGCAGGAAATTAGCAAGGACATCCAAAATCCTCTTGAACACTAAAATAAATCAGACCATAGTAGAATCTGCTCGGGTTACAGCCATGACCAGCAAAATAGTGCACAGATGAAATCATTATCCACCTTTTACAATTACACTTCACACAGGTACAGTTTTATGTACCTAATTGATATTAGACATTACAAAATATCAAAAAAGTCCTTCAGTACCACTTACTGACTTAAACAAGTCACAGGACACCGACATTCCCGCAACACCGGCTAATGTGTCTTTGAAACGGCTAACGTTAGTTGATAAAGTCGGTGAAGACAGACTGTCAACGAGCCACAGAGATGCTGTCAGCCCCAAACACACGTTATGTAAACGGTCGCTACTTAAGGTGTAGGCCTCTCTTCAGCCAACTAACAGGGTGTTAGCTAACAACCCGGACAGCCGGGTGCTAACGTTAACTAAGCTAACTGAGTTATAGCTAACTCACTGGGTGGTGTTAGTCAGTGCTCAGTGATAAATGTGACACGACATCACTTTTCAGTACACAGCTGGCACACTGTCTTTTATGGTAAGTTTCAATACACAGGTTAACACAAGTGTTGACATAGCCAGCTAACGCCTGCAGTCAATGACAGACTTACCATTGATGCTAACTGACACAGCAGGCCCCGTCTTTGGGCTTTGACCGTTCAACGATTCGCGGCACAGGAACTGTTTTTTCGGGTTCAACAAAATCTTCTCCCCCTTGACAACAACTCCAGGTACCAGAGCTTTCAGGGGGCCAGCGACCGCAAAAGCTGTAGCCTGCATGTAGGGAGAAAATGCCCCTGACCGGGCAGCTAGGGACATCATGATTGCGCGAACTACTGCTACGACGACCTTGTGTGCCTTGACTGAGCAGACAACGTGCGGACGTAACTAAGTGCGTAATGACGTCGAACGTAACATTACGTATTAGTGACCAACCTAGGTCCAAGGGGAAATACTACAGTACTCCTGACATCGTTAGCCTATTGCTAACTATATTTATTACTAATATTATTTTTCTTCTATTTATATTACTTCATATTTTATCTTAGTTCTTCTTATTAACATTCCATGTCTTAATTCAACTCAATGTGTAACTATTGTACATCTGAGTTCTTTTTTTGTACTTTACCAGTTTACATGTCTTCTGTTTACTAACAATGAACTCATTTTGGCTGTGGTGTCACCCATGTTCTGTAAATAAAGTTTGAGGAGGGGAAAAAAGCACTCCTGACATTGTATCTTATATTGTTGAATGAAGGTGAAAACTAAAACCCATGCTGTAATCAATCCAACAACAAATTACATCACGTAACAGCATCAGAACTACTACTACTACTAACCATTATGCTATATGAAATATGGCTGACATATTTAAAAACTTTAAACAAATAAATACACGTACATGTATTTGTTTAGCTACACCTTCCAACTGACAGACCAGGAAGGAAAATGAATCACTCAGAAGTCACTTTAGTAAAATTGCTGTGTGGAGAATCTGTGAACATACAGTAATCTTTTTGCATTTGAGAGAATAATTAACTAACTCTAATTTTTTTTTTTTTACAAACTTCTGTTGAGGGATCACATGCTCTGAATAATTTGTCAAAAAAAAAGCTTCAGACCATCACAATCTCTATCTGTCAATCATAAAAAAATCAAAAAATATATATATACAGGGTGATGAGTGAATGAATGATGAATGTTTGTGGCAGGTGAGTNNTCTCTCTCTTCAAAGCCACCAGACTCCATTGACAAAAACAGTAATTTTACCTTGCAGAACACGGGATGGCCACGTGTGCATGTTAGTGCATGTGAGCAACAGCGTCGTTATTTGACAACCTGGGAATGAGAGTGACCTCCAACCCCCCTTAACCAGAAAAATCATCATCATCGTAAAGCACACTTCATTCCAACTCGACAGAAACAAAATAAAACTCACCAAACTGTCTATAAATAGTCTCTAAATAAATAGTAATAGTAAATATTCAACTTAAGTGAAAAATTATCGCAGGGCTTTGCAGAGTGTTGTGTGGGGAGGACTATTTA
>NTHP01000021.1:668240-683149 GCA_003416845.1 Oplegnathus fasciatus
TGTGCAATTGTTGAAGTAGTGTTCAATAGCCAGCATCAGAGAGTTTTTGTACAGTGGTGCTTCGCAAACAGTGGTTGGTGTAGATTGTCTCGGTGTCGACTGCTTTACAAATCCATGGCAACATGGAGCCGAGGAAGTTCACCCCCATGGGCTCTCTAGTAAATGTTCCCATCATGTTGCAGTTACGTTATAACCACACATGTATCTACCATCTGCAACTATTATGCTCACTTTCTCCTCGCTGTTGTAGAGTAACCAAGCTACACTGTAACAAAAATGATATTGCTGGCAAGTGACAACATAACTAGAGAAAAGTGAGCATAATAGGCTACAAATAAAAACATGCAAGCTAGCTAAAGTTACATTGTTAACTGACCATAGATTGTTGTTGTTGTTTATCCGCTTTGGATGGAGATGAAAGGCCGGTGGATTGGGCGGCAGCAACGACATGTATTTCTCCAACGAAGCGTCAGGACACAGCGGGTTCCCTGCTTCTCAAACACAAATCCTCGTAGGCTCTCTTTGTTTCTTTCGCCGGCATCTTTGTGGTTTTTTGTGCATTTGTTGAACAGTCACGGCTTTGTTTCTTGACTTTTCCAGCTCTTCAGTTTCTCTCTCATTAATTTCAGTGTGTCTCCTTTCTTTCTTATCTTTCTCTTCTATCCTGTCCACTCATCCACGCTTAGCCCACCCAGTAAATCAAAATTCACATCAAAATCTGACATTTTGAAACAGTTTGTTTGGCTCAGTAATAATTGGAATGCGGTCACAGGTATGTGTTTATAGAGTATTTTACAACGGGTTCGAATGCGGCTCAGCCAATCATAATCATCAGGGACCGGAACTGTCCATTTTATCAGGAACCTTTAAACCAGGTGTGTTGGGACAATGATGAAAGGAACTGAATAGTATATATAAATATATACTATTCTCAATAACTTTAACACAATTTGTGTGTGTGTGCCCCAACTTTCTCCATAGGCTATCATTTTGTCTGACAAACTAGTGCCCAGTAAGGACAAGCCATCTGGAAGCTTTACAAGTGCCCGTCACATCCCTACTACGACACCCTCATGTCTACTGTTCATCTCGCCTGTGCCATTTTGCTGAAGAATGGCAATGCACTGAAATATTGTCACTGTTTGTTATAACCCTGTTTAGCTGAGAGCTCTACACAAGGGGTGGAAAGTAACCAAAGTACTGATCTCTAGTGCATTTTTGAGTTACCCTTCCATTTTCAGGGGCATAGTATTTTAACTCCAGCATATTCCAAAGGAATCATCCTAGTTTTTATTCCCTTACCTGAATTCCAGTTAAGTGACTTACAAGTCTGGCATCCTAAATTTTAGAAGTTAACAGAAATAGACCACGTTCAAGCCCAAATTTCAAGTCTGACAACTTCAAGAGGGATTGATCAGAGCCAGCATAACTGGTCCATGTCATGCCGTACATGAACTTGCTTTGCTTTGCTTTTTGACACAATACACACGCTTGTGGTATGTCATTTTAGTATTGGAAAAATGCTCACAATTCCAATACCATAATTAAGCCTGGTATTAGCCCAATATAGGCATCTGTGTAGTCCTAGTCTGTGTCATGCTTTTATACTGTAGAATTCAGAATAGATTACTGTCTATGTATTTCTGCTTAAAAAATGTGTGTACTTTCTTTATCACTGGTCATGATATGAGGAGAGAGGCATTATGAGCAAGAGTCTAGATTGTCTGGAAACATTTTTCAATTTTGTAAACTTGTTCAATTACCTATTACCTATAACTATTAATTACCTTCTACCTATTACCTAATTAAAAGGTTTTGATGTAATCCATTATTGGCCTTCATGTGTATAATCTTTGTTACTTCATGATGTTTTTGTCATATAAAACAATTGGTTGAATACAAATAACATAAAAGGAGGCTGTTCCACTTTAGTGTTTTTTTATTTAAAAGTCAAAGGGTGGAAAGAAGCCTCTGTAGCCTCTATCATCAGGGAACTCCTCTCTAATCCAGGTAACTGGATTAGAGACCCGGGTGTCTGGGTATAACCACCCGGACACGCTGGCCCAGGTATCCCCAGCACCACCAAACTATATTGTGGTAGGCCAGGTGTCGGTAAAGGTACATGTGTATCTAGCAGTAGAGGCTTGGGTATATATCTGACAAAATTACTAAACATCCTGTTCATTCTTTCTTCCTACAACTGACCTGTTCAAGACTGGCTCCTGCATTTCCCCAAAGAGCTGCAGATATGTGCCACAGACGGCTTGGAGCACATATGGATTGAGCCACTGCCTCAAAGCCTGGCTGTTATGCAGCCCACCCCTCTAATTTGGTTGCATCTGCATGTAACCTTTACCAACACAGGAGGAATTATTTAGTAATAATATATTATCTGGTGTGAAAAATAGACAGGCCCCCATGTAGGTAGGAGGCTCAGGATGCTGGTGTTGTCATTCTCATTATAGGTAAATATGATTCAGCAACTTAGAAAATATACATATATGGATGAGGTTGTGTATGAACATTACTAGTAGGGGAGGTAAGTAAACTAGCTACCTACTGAAAAGCGATGGTAACCCCAGAATAAAAACGATCAGACTGGGGAAATTGTGTCTATAGACAAACGGTATCGTTATAGTAGCTTTTGACGCCAGAACATGATGTGCTTGGTCTTATACCAACAGTATAGCGTTACCTTTGGCACCTCCCTACAACACACATTCTTTAATGGAGATAATCTACTGCGGTGCCCGCAAGCACACCTGTTGGGACAGAAAGGCCATCTTGAGAGGCCATCTTGAACATTTTATGTGTAAAAAAGATCATTGTAACTACATAACTTTACAACTTATTCAAATGTTCACTAACATTAGCCTTCTAACGAACGCTAACGTTACGTTACCACTGAGAGACAGTTCCCATCCTCTTGCCCTTGCATTGCCTCGGCTGGCTCTGGCTTTGGACATTACTGGGGCTGGAGCCAACGGCCCAAATTGATAAGGCGCGGGAACATCATGGTCCTCCACCACACTTGCTTCAGGGGATTCTGGAGGGGAAAAGTCCTCCACCTCAAAAGAGCCCTCTGTGGCATAGGTGCCTTGCGATTCTGTGTCGCTCTCCATGTTTTTCTGGCCAGGGGATGTCACTGAGCAACTCCTGCCTCACACATCCATGTCCACTCCGTCCCCCTCCTCAGCCTCTCCCCACCCCCCCTGTCAGCCCCTTGCCCACTTTTTAGCATTTTTCAAAATTATGCAGTGGGTGGAGTTAGGCTCAGTTACAAGTTACACTTTAAAAAAATTAAATTTAAATACACACTGAATGCCTTTTGCTGAAAATTACCAACCAATACCAATGCTTTGCTTTAATTTGCAGAATTCAGTGCAGTAAGACATGGAATCCACTTTACTTCCATGTTTGTCATTACATGTCAGGAACACCCTTCACAATAAAGGGTACTTTATTGTACCAGCCTGCATTTGGATCAAAGATCAGTATGATAGACTATGAACATTCTCAAAAGGAAGATTAAAAATAAAATCACTAGCACATTTTTTATTGGCCATGCAGTTGGTAGTTAAATCTACAATATTACTATTTTTTCTGCTGTACTAAATTTTACTCTCATCATTTCACCATTTTTTGAATTCATGAATATATTCATGTGGACACAGGAGATGTTTCAGCAATACATTCAGGATCTTCTCTGTCAAGTGGATCCACAAGAAACTCTCATCTATCATGGAAGTTTAATAAGAAGGGAATCTCCTGATGCTAGTCAAAAAGAAGAAAAACACAATTTTGGCACTGATTATTAGGTAATGGATACAATGCTTGGTGCATTCTCTGAGTTTACGCCTGTCAATCACAATACTGAACTTACAGTACAGTGTTTGCCATGCTTTTCAGAAGCAACCATCATCAAGGATTACCAGCACAGTGGGCAGAGCTCTGTGAAGGCTGACACACACGGAGGTGTTGACAAGGCTTCAGCTGGAGTCAACGAGAAGTCTCATTTGTCATGATTAAAGCAAAGACAGTAGACTCAAGCTGAAGGACAAATACTTTGGCTAGTATGCCTCTCTCTCTTTCTCTCTCTCTCTGGGATCTGTTTTCATGAATGCAGCGGTGTGTTGCACTTGGATGGGGGGTGGGATCAGAAGGAATACATTACTATACACTCTACATAGGTGGGCATGTTAGAGGCTGTGATCATCGTGACCAATCACATTCACTACTTTCATCCCCTTCAATAGTAGTAGTAATAGTTTCATTATCGACTATCCTGTCAAGAGACGGTCATCATGTTTTCTGTGTGTAATACCATCCCACAGCCATTTATAAAATTAAAGTAGAATTTAAAATGCAGTCTAGTTTTTTAAATGTTGCATTTCTTTATTTCTGAAATTATTTTGAAAGTTTCATTCAAATTCTTTTTTATCGTCATGTGCACAACAATTACAATGAAGCACTGGCAGTAGTAATGTAGTAAAGTAAAAAGAGAGCATAAGACACAAGATATAATATAGTGCAAAAGTTCGAAATACAGGAATAGAATATACTGTATATAAAATGAAATATAACACAATTCAATTAAAATATAAAAATAATACTGTATTCCGGGCAGTGAATGGACACTCCCTCAGGAACAATGGCCGAGTCCAGGATCGAATGGTCAACCCAAGTCTCCGTGAAAACCATGACTTTGCAGTTCTAAGTGTCCCATTAAAAAAACATCCTGCTCCTGAGATCATCCAGCTTATTATCCAGCAATTAGATATTAGCTAGAAGAATACTCGGTAGAGGAGGCCGGTTTTCACATTGCCTCAGCCTGACCAGGACCTCGGTTAGATTTGACTGTTTTACATGCAAACAGTCTTGGAGAGAAACTGTTCCCTCTTTAATCTTCATATCACGACACAAACGTGATCCTGGCAATGATCCACAAATGAATTAGGAGTTTTCTCGGAACACCACTATAAAATTCAATCTGAACAATCTCTCACATCATTTTGCTCGTCACAGCCACACATCTACCTGTATTCTCATTGAAATGCGAGCTCCAGGTGGTACTTTGGTTAGACTTGTTAAAAATAAGATGACGCATACAGCTGTTATCCGGGTTACCCAGTTTTTTACATAGAGACACCGGAGGAGAACTGATAGGAACGGACGGTGCAGAGCGAGTTAATAGTGGAGAGAGAAGTTTTAATTGGACTACGATTCTTCATGGAACTGTGTGAACTGCTCTGATTTGCAGTAGAATAATTAAACATCACTTCACTTCACTTCAAAACTTTATTTATACCCGAGAGATCATTGAAGGGCGACCCTCATTTACAATGACATTTAGTGAATTACAAAAACAAAGAGAAGGATAAACAAAGCAACAACAAAGAGATATACTAACAGAGAAAAGGCAATATCATTATACAAATAATAAAAATCCATATAAAACCTTCCGATTAGGAAAAATAATTGGATAGATAAATTAGGATAATTAAGATGTAAAATAAAATACGTACATTACATATATACTTACACATACGTTATGTAAAAAGCGCTAAAATTTTGCAATTAGGGTAGATAATTTGATAGATGAAATAATTAAAATGTGAGCCTAAGAAAAAAGGGATCCAAATTGTCCTCTTCAGTACACTTCCTGGGATTGATGGCGAGGGGAGGGGCTTTGGAGGCGAGCTGGACTGCACCAGAGTAAGAGGGGAAGGACCTGGAAGTTGCACTTGTTCAAATTTTAAAGCTAAGTCCACTCTCTTCTCAGTACTACCAACTGTAACTTTAACAATAATTTGGGATTGCGATCTCTTTAAAGGAGTGCTCCTGATACAGGCCACCGGGCAGTGATCACTAATTCCAAGATCAACTACACCAGCAGAAACAATTTTATTACTTCTATTGGATAGGATTAAATCAATTAGTGTTGAGTTCAGAGGGTTTTTTAGGTTAGGTCTAGTAGGCTCAGTGATTAACCGTGACAGATTAAGACTTCAACAGATCTCTTTTAAGTAATCAGAGGCGTCAGAAAGCCAATCAATGTTAAAATCACTCATGACAATTACCTCTCTATTACAGTTTTTCTCAATTGATTACACACGTTTTCTGAAAGCATGGCTCATTTTTCTCAAAACTCTAAACACAAATACAAAAACTCACACACAAAACCCAAACTCCACAAATCTCTTGCAAACACTGCATTCAAAATAATGTTATGTCTTCTCAAAATTACATTTTGTTTTTAAATGACACACACACACACACACACACCATCAAATGAATAGACATTTCTAACAACTAATTAAACACTGATGTGCTCAATGGAAACACTATGACGAGCGGAAAACAATGCTATGATAATCTTATCAGTAGGTCTTTTGCATTTTCAGTGTTACACTACATACTGTACGTACAGTAGCCTGTTGTAAACTGTTGTGTTATCATACTCAAACAAAAAACACACAAATACAAGAATAGATTTTTTTTTATTCTGAAATACTGTATACATTTCAGCAAACAGTTGGATTTGTAAAGTGTTCTACATACAGAACAAACACTAGAAAACACAAATAAGCCTTCTGCATATAGTGTTACGGCAAGGGTTTGGACCAACAGTGCAGGAGACTGGAGACAAAAACAGTTTCAATGGTTTTAATAAGTTCTCATAAGCAAAAGTCAATAAATCTCTCCACAAAGAAAAACCCAAGGTGTGGTGGCAGGAGGCAGGCTGGCACACAGTGTAGCTGGCTGGTTGAGGAAAAGGCAGAGAACAGCAAGGCACTAACTAGAAAAGACAAGAAAATTGTGTTAGTTCAAAAGGCACAAAAATAGGAACTAGCAATCTAGGTACTTAGGAAACACTAGAAAAAGCTCTGGACATTAGCACTACCGAACTGGACGGAATTATCTGGCAGAGTGGTGAAGTCAAGACCAGGCTTATGTAGAGGTAGGTGATTGCTGGTGATTCAAGACAGGTGTGCCTCATCTGAGTCTGGGAAGAGAGTAGCCAGCCACGCCTCCTGCCACACACTGCACATAAAAAACACAAAGGGGAGGGGGAGAGCAGAGGAGCCAAAAACCCAGACCATAACATATAGTCTAAAGAAAAAATGAGGCTGCATCCTGCCTTTGGTTTCTGTCTGGCCAAAGGACCTCATTGACAACACAGGCAATATTCTCCCTGGCCAAGCAGCGGGGGAAGTATCACCTAGCATGATGAATCCAGCCCTGTATATGCTTCAGCAGCTATATCACCACATGCTTCCTCCATTGCTTGTAGGAGGGGTATGCGCTCATAAGACTTGCGTTCATATACCTCACAACGCCAAGCTGAAAAAAACTCCTCAATAGGGTTGAGAAATGGAGAATACGGTGGCAGAGGAAGAACGGAAAAGCGTGGGTGGTTGATGAACCAGTTGCGGACCAGAGCAGCCCGGTGGAAACTTACGTTGTCCCAGATGACAACGTACCTTGGCTGCTCTGGGCCATCCATCAGCTTGGCTGGAGTGAGGATGTTGTGTAGTGTGTCCAGGAAAGTGATGAGATGGGCAGTATTCTAGGGGCAAATGGTTGAATGGTGATGGTGGATGCCTTGGTGATTTATAGCTGCACACATGGTGATGTTCCCCCCTCGCTGGCCAGGAACTTCAACAATGGCACGCTGGCCGATGACATTCCTTCCCCGCTGCCGCTTTTTTATGAATTCATGGGGAATTGCAGCAGCATCTAGCTCAAGAACTCTCTGAAAGAGACAGCACGGAAATATCAGAAATCGACTTACAGTAAAGCAGTCAATATTGTACAAAACATTACATTATAATACAGTAATGTGTCTATACAGTGCTGATTGGATGCAATCAATTACAGTATTGGAATGCATAGGACTTACTTGCACATAGTCATAGCACAATTCTTTGACTCTTTCTGAGTTTCTCTCAAATGGCACCCTGCAGACCTGCTTCATTCGTAGGTGGTTTCGCTGTAGGACACGGTCAAGTGTTGACAAACTCACCCCGGCAATATTTCGGAATATACCTTGGTCTTCAGTGATTTGAGTTTATATTTGCTTTAGTGTTATTGCATTGTTTGCTCTAACCATACTGACTATTTCAGTCTCCTGTTGAGATGTCAAAAGTCTTCCTCTTCCACCACGATGTGGTAGTCTTTCAGTTCTGTAAATATACAATGTGTAAAATGTTGTAATTACTGTATTAGAACAAAACAGTAACAATACTGTACATTGACAAAGTAGGAGTACAGTTCCCAATTTCATACATACATGAAATATATATTTTTTTACAGTATTCACAGTATTCTTGATATGCAGCACTACAATAAGCAGAGTATATTTCTTACCTATTCTCATTTCTGTATGTCCGGATGATTGAAGCCACAGTGAAGCGGCTCAAGTTTGGCCTGACTCTCAGCCCTGCCTCCCTCATCGTCAGACCGTGATTGACCACGTGGTCAACCACAGTGGCCCGTATTTCATCAGAGGCTCTTGCTCTCCTCTTGCTCTACCTCTCTCTGCAAAGTTGCCCTCCATTGTTCTCCAACACAGGAGAGCTCACCTTTGGCCCTTTTATTACTAAAACTATGATTGCTTATTGAAAAACAACAGGTGTTTGCCCATATGAGAATGACTATGGTGTGATTGGTGGTTTGAGTTAAGCATTCTGATTGGCAGTGTTTTCCATGTGAACACAAGAGATTTTATTGATGAAGATTGTGCCAATTGTGTGTAGTGTAGTGTTTTGCCAAAAAGTGTGGTTTAGAACTGCAAAATGAGTGAAAAGCAGGAAATGTGCTTGTATTTTAGCAAAATTGGTTCAGGGGGTTGGTACATGAGTTACAGGTTGAAACTAATATCTTAACATGATATAATTTCTGATGCTGGAGCAAACTTCTGATGTTTAAATACAGAAGTCCCAAACCTTTCCTGGATTTGAGAATGTGCGGTACAATTATACTAAACAATGCAAGGTTCACAATAGCAGGGGGAGACTCTGGGGTAACACAGATAAGATTATTAAAATTAATGTTCCTTCCTTTATGACATACCATTTCTTGAGCTCCACCAAGATTGGCATCTAAGAGGCTCACAAACTGTGATTACATGAGTTTGTGATTGATGAGAAAGTTCTGGCCAGGAGGTGGCATCTAGTGAATCAGGAGTGGACAGTAAGGCCAAGCAGTGACGTAGTGTAATGACCCTTTGATTGACCCTTTGATTGACCAGGTGTGAGAGGGGAGTAGACAGTCACACAATTTTAGCGTGTCAGTTGTGGCTGATGCAGGAAGCAGTGATTCAAGGTCCAACACCTGGAAGGACATCCAAGTCTGTTCAATATGTGCAGAAGGAAATTAGATGTGAGGATACACGGCTGTAAAAAATGCAAGGGTGATGATGTGTATAGAGCAAAAAAAAGAATTTAGCGTGGAACTCCTCTTCAACTAGTCAGCTGTCAGTTCTATTTCTATGTACAGATCAGCCAATCAAATCATTTCATTTTGAACTGCATTTGCATAAAGCAGTAATTTAACTGCAAAAAGAATAACTAATTGTAATTTCATTTGGACTTAAAGGTGCACATGCTTCACGATGAAATGATTACTGAAAATGACATTTGTTGTCTTTTTACTAAAATATGTTTTAGATTTATGCTGTCCTCATTATCAATGATTCTGTATTTCTCATATATTAGAAAAATCTGTGATAGTAGAAAGAAGCTGCTCTGGAGTCTGATGGTACGGCAGTGGATACTTCTGTATCGCTTGCCAGACAGCAGCAGGGTGAACAGACTGTGGCTGGGGTAGGTATTGTCTTTTAGTATCCTTTGGGCTCTGCGCGGGCACTGCAGCGATATTCAATAGAAGCTGTTTGCAGCTTCATGGAGGCAGTACTTTCATATATTTTGGTGGGAAGTAGTTTTTTTTTTTTTACATGAATACATTTGAATCATGGAGATAAGGCACTGCTTTGTCACCATGGCAGGTTGATTAATTAACATAAACATCAACCTGTTTTCCCCCTGCTGTAGAGTGTTTGAATCATCTGAGTCATCTAGAGTGTTTGGGTCTTCATCTGTCACATATACAATATATGTTTTTAAAAAAATACTTATTTTCATATTCTTTTACAAATCTTATGAACCATTGTGACTGAGAGCACAGTTGTCAGCTTAGCTTTGATTCACAGTACGTTACTTCCTCCTTAAAAGCTATTAAAAGACAGCGAGAGCCACAGAAACAATCCTAGTCTGATAACTCAGTCGTAAATAATAACCTCATGTATGGTGCTTGTATAGGCTAGTTTTGGACTGAACTGAATGTGACAGTTTGGATCAGCAGACTGAAAGTACTACTGAACTGAAGACAATTTGAATCAGCGCTGAACTGTAAGAACAGCGATATGTTCATTTATTGATGCACGTGCTGAACACTTTGAACAGTGATGCGTTCACTTTCTATTGTACATCCTGAAGTGCGATTAAACTGTGATGCATTAACTTACTGCTGTATGCACTGAAGTGCCTTTGAAGAGTGATACATTCACTTACTGTTGTACATATTGAAGTGTTTACAGTTACACCAAGTTTGACTTGACTGTATTTTAATGTCATGTCTGGTTTACCAAATATTTTTTCAGTATGCTCAAACTGCACACATACAGTTTAGAGATCCTTTCTGTTGGCTTACATTGCAATCTTTTTTGTATCACTCATTTTTTATTGAACTTTACTGAAGAATATAGAACAAACCAAATCTCAACTTCTTTTAGAATTTTCCTATTTCCTTACTGCCCTTCATTTCTTTTCACAGCCAGTACATATTCCACACAGAAACATACAGATATACACAGTACATGAAATATACACTTGGACATATTCACTCATGCTCCTTATAGATTACTGGAGAATAGGCTGACATTTTCATCCAAAGTCTATCCTAATGCAAATGAATAAAAACTGGTTTCTGTAACCATTCCTCCTGTCCGTACTGGCCCTGAAGTCATCCCTTCTTAACATGACTACAGTGTAAGAGATCAGGGATAAAATCCACTGCCCTCCTTCTTTTTGAGTTGAACCACGGCAAAGTAAATCTTTTGGAATCACTATCACTATGTTAAGATTTCTTTTTTAAGCATAGTGATCTCATAGAAATCTGACCTCTAAACTTCTCCTCTGATCTCTCCTTCACCGTCAGTGTGTCTGTGGCGGTTCAGTCCCAGGTTCAGTTCAGGAGCTGACTGTGTAATGAGCTGCTGTCTGAGTAAATCACATGCTGAATACACAGATTGTGACTGCATACTCAATGAAGCTGCATTGCACATTTACACAACGCCATTGTCTCAGTAAATCTGGTCCTGTGTGTTCTGTTCTTCTCAAAAGAACTGTATAGAATATTTTTATGGAGCCAGTGTTGCACTTTCTTTATGATTTCATAGTATGTTTTGTGTGTACACAACAAATGTCGGCAATGAAGTGGAAAATAAGCAGTCCTCTTGTGTGGCATCAAGTGGGGCTTAGTTTTTAATTCTGTGTTTATTTTATCTCTTCCATTTTTTTGCTAATAATGCCAAAATGCCACTAATGATATTGTCACAAGATTTCTTTTCCTTTGCATGAGACATTATATTCCTCATACACTTCAGCCATGGCTTATTTGGACTGGAAGTAGCCTCAGTCCACCTGGTTCAAGTGTCCATGTTTTCAAGGCAAAGCATTTCCAGAAAGCCCCCCTGTGGTCCTTTCACTGGTTGTGTTGTTTTGTGGTGGAGGTGAGTAGGCTGAAGGTGCATTTGCCTGTTCCTCTGCAGGATGGAGGTGAGCTCTACCGGCTCACTGTGTTCCTCTGTTCCTCCGATGATTCCCTGAGAAAGCTGTTTGAGCTGAGGACAGTGGCAGGAGACAGGGACTATTCTATTCTTACTGCATGTCTCTAGATAGATTTCTTTCAGTTATCCTCGAATTTTCACATACAGTAGATGTACGTATTAGTGATGCGTGGTTCGGCTCTTCAGTCATCCACCCGTCACCCACCTGAATGAATTATTTCTCCGATTTGGAGACCCGTACCCATCCGCACCTGCATCTTAAATTTAGTTGAGTAGCACGAGCCAGGGTCGGACTGGGAACAAAATTCGGCCCTGGCACTTTTCGTCTGGACCAGCCCCATTTTGCCCCAACATATGCAGCGCAATATCAGGCTTTTTCTAACATATAGGCTGAGCAATAGATATCAAGTTGGCAGAGCCATGGACAGCGATGTGGTGTGTGCGTCGCACGCGACATGACACAACAGCTGTTTCTACACTTCTTCAATGGAGTGTGTGACTATAAGCTGTAAAACAGGAATAACAGTGATAGTAAGAGGTAGTGTAGTGTTTGTTCGCAACGTTAGCTGCTCACTGCTGGGTCGACAGTGTCTGTATACGACATCCTAAATATCTCCAGAACGCTGCATGCCAGAGACCAGAGAGCATACCGTTACTGTTGTGCCGTTCAGCTATTGTTGTTGTTAGCCGTTGTTATTAGCTATCCCATGATGCCTTGGGTAGAGTCTGTCGAACAATCAGAGGTTGGGTTCCTGACTTGCTGACCAATCTGAGACAGTTTCTGGCTGGGGTTACACGGTCCCAAATCTGCTACCTATTGGCTAATAGCCTATTTGGGACAGTGTAACCCCCCTTTTAACGGGGAGACACACTTATTGTTTCTGCTGCAGTGGGATTGCTGCATGTAGGCTATTTAATAAACTCAAAAAAGTAGTTCATATTTTCCTCATTAATTATGTATTATTCCCCCACCTGCAACCCATCCGCCATTAATCAGAATAGTAATTTTTAGGACCCGACCCACCCGATCCGCAGATATATAACTGCAATCCGCACATCACTAACGTATATTATCAGTCCATGTATTCAGATCTACCGACAATCTTTGAAGAGTCAGTCATTGGGTAGAAATGTGTTGGACATGAAGGAATGTTTAACTTGTGCATTGACACAGTTAGGTAACCTGAGGGTCCTTCACACTCTGCATACTTTCTGTCAGGAGTCTCTGCGTGTCCGGGGACAAAGATAAGATGGAGACCTTGTTGATGTTCCCCCCATAATATTGAATGAGAAACGACATTGACCGAGAGTTACCCACACAGTTTTGCCTGCTCCCTGGTGGCGTGAGTAAACATGATTCTTTATGATGTGGGACACACTGAATAAAGCTGAGCGAATGTAATGTTACTTTAAGTTTCTATGTATAAAAGTTGTACCAAGATTTTCTCTGATGTCAGATTGGTGTTGTGATAAACTTTTATATTCAAGTGAGGACAGCTGAGGCTCATCAAGTTTATTCTTCTATTTACCAAAGTGAAGTTGAAATGAAGTTTTTCCACATCAGTCATTAACATTGTCAGTTTTGATACTTTTGATGTATGCTTTTAAAATCAAAATATTGATCACGTATTTTACCATTTACTAACCTATTTTAATGTTGCATTGGCTATCACTGTTTTACCAGTCCAATGACCCGTCTATCATATTTTGTATCATATTTTAATTTAGATTTTCGGCAATGACTGTCAATAAAGTTTTTCACTGACTGTAGTGTTTGTGTCCTTTACTGTTCATGCCAGTTACACTGTGACAGGACATCAATCGATCACCTTCTACACCTGCCTCGGCCGTTTGATGGACACTTCAGAGGTATTTACTGTAGGAAAAAAGTAGCGTGCCTTATTTCCTCTTTCTGCTATCGTCTGTACTCTCCAGTGTTGGTAAGTAGTTTATGGTCATTTTATAATAAATGACAGCAGATTTATAAAGAGCCACAGAACTCATTACCCCGTCTTCCACCAAACGTCCAGCTTTGTTGCTCAGTAATGATCATTCTGCAGAGTGTAATACCAGAATTGGTGAAAATACTTGCAAGTCGTTACCTCCTTATTCCCTAACGTCACATCTTGTTCCCTTGTACCTAAATATACTGTGTGCGTCAGTACGTACTAGGGATGTCCCGATCCGATCTCAAAGATCGGTATCGGGGCCGATCAAGGCATTTTTTAACTGATCGGTACTGGCTATATTGAGCACGAAACTAAGCCCGATCCTTTGTTTTACGTCAGCTGTCACAGAGGTGTTTTTACTCGCGAATCTTTCATGCACAGCAACGCAACGAGTGCAGCTGTCGTCAACTCTCCGTCTCTCCTCCACTCCGCTAAGCTCCATGTATGTGTGAGCCTCTGACATACTTTCTGGGTCCTCACTTGTCTTGTATTCTTTCAAAGACCAATTATAGGCAGTGCCCGTTGAAAAACAGCAGGGGCTGGGCCCCGCCCACGGCGAGAATAAACACTCAACAGAATACAGTTCATTCAAGTAACTCAGGCAAAGGCTGCAACAAAGCAACAAACACTGGAGGATACTTATAAAAGGAGAGGAATTCCTTCGAGACAGCGACAAGGCCCAAAATATTACAGAGAGGGTTTGTTATTATATAACATGTTATTCTGTAAAAAATTAAAATAAAACAACATTAAGAACAGCTTGCATGCAGGCAGTTTTTTTTCTTAATGCACTGGAGAGCAGTTCAACTGTCAAGCATATACATTGGATTGATTTTAATAACATTAATGTACTTGAAGTGTGTATTGTGCAGCTGTATTATCGAGGAAAATACAAGTATCGGATCGGAACTCTGTATCGACAGATACTCAATAATCTTTGAGCTTCTCAGCCACAAAGCACTACGTTTTTTAGCTTTGATATTCATGTAAAGCCAGTCAGAGACAGTCCACTGCAGACTGGGTCAGTGTGAACATGATGCTTTCACAGAAATGAAAAAGGCTCTTGACTACAGAGCAGATGACCTCTGGGCACAGAACCAATTTCTAAA
>NTHP01000021.1:683203-702599 GCA_003416845.1 Oplegnathus fasciatus
AAAAAAAAAAAAACAGGCATTCATTTATGTCTTTGCATATTTTAGAAGGCTTAAAGTGTATGACAACGAAATACCATCTTTTTTTTGTTGTTTTAACGTGCTTTTACATTTTGTGCTTTCATTGTGTATTTGACTAAAAACCTTGTGTGTGGAGTGTGAAGTGGTGGGTGTACCGACACATCTAAAATATGTTATATAGCTCTCTGTGAGGAGCTGCCATGAACTTCCTGTTCTCCCCCCTCCGGCTGTGGTAGCCAGTGAAATCTAATCCTGTGAAGAGGTAATCCTGCGGGCCTTTTAGAAGACGTGCTAAGTCCTTGTAGCCCCACTAGCTGCTCCACACAATTCATAACACATTAAAAAGCTGACAGCTTCACCTCTGACCCTCCGGCTTCAGTTGTCCGACTGCCTGCTGAGGTATTATTGTGACACAGCTGGACTCGACTGAGAGCACAGGGATTACACCGCCACTGCTTTACCACAACTGTGGTCTGTTCAAATCCCCAAAGAGTTCACATATACATTCAAATGCATGCACTCATGAACGCACACAGACACATATGTGCTCCCTGAAGACTTCCATTCCACTAAAAATAAGACCAATTACATTCCGCCTGTGATCAGTGCAGATACCTTTAGCTTGAGTTACACAATTTATGATGTGAATAGAGATATCGGGAATTACAGCAGGGACTACCTCAAAAGAAACAAATAAAAGGAGCTTTAAATTACAATTTTGCTCTGTTTATTAAATTCAGAACTTCTAAAAATATTCACTTTTTCACTCTTTCACTTTTTCTCAAATCAAGAAAATGCCAGTGAATCAGCACCCCTGCTCTCTTCTCTTAATAGTAAGACAGATTTCAAATGCGTGTCAAAAATTCAGCTTTCAAGATAAAATTTTCACAAAGATCAAGCCAATAACTGGCGTTTAAATGTGCTGTATTTGCCATTGACTGCTATGCGTTTCATTAGGACAGAATTCAAATCATTTTCAAAAATTCAACAGAATTGAGAAATTTTGCAGGTTTCATCTATGAGGCTAGCAAATGTTTTTGTATTTTCTCCAGATAATAGACAAAGTTTGTACCATTAAAGGTATAATATGTAATTTCATGATACAGACTCTTGCACTCATGATTTAAAAGCTAAATACTATTTCATTTATCATAAATACAGGCAATGTTTTAACACCACAGCACAATTTAGGCTTACATGAGGTTGTAAATGTTTAAAGGACCTACAAGTTGTATCAGGTCAAGCACCAGCCATAGGCAAACATATTTTATGATATACAGAGGCTGCTAAAAGTCGTAATGCTCTGCTATTAACAGCAACAAGTAACATGAATGAATGAGAAAGCCATCACAGACCAGATCAGGACGAACCAGCTTCATTTTTTGAGTGCTTGGAGTCTCAGCAGTGGTCAAGGTAACAGTGGATTGACAGATTGACCAACTGATTGATCAACAACACCTGAACCTTCGCTTCTGTGATATGGTCATTTGCACAGGAGTTAGTAATTTTTCACATATTGTATCTTTTAAACAATGCTTGTAAAAACAAAACACAAACACTGGATTTTTAAAAATTCTTTACAGCTTACCTCTGGTTGTGTATACTTTTTTCAGCTATTAAACAGTTGCTATCAGGGCCATGCACAGACAGCATCAGCCGGGCCACGCCAACATTCTCCACCCCCTTGTCTGCACAAACCCTTTTAGGAATAAATAAAAATGATCTGTCCGTAACCAACACATTACATACATTACATGACTAGATTAAATGGGAAGATTAATTAAAATAATAACATCATACAGCACTTTTAAAAACAAAGTTACAAGGTTCTTCAAAGACAATAAAACCAAATAATATAACCGCAAGTGGCAAAGGGTGGGGTCCAAGCACTTGGGCGAATATTGCCAAATATAAATTTGAGAAGAAGTGGGAGAAGAAGGAGAATAGGAAGAAGAAGAAAAAGGAGAAGCACAGAGCTCATTCTACTGTTGGTGAAAAAAGAATGTATTTAAGTGTATTTGAAATGCATTTTTATATTTCTAAGTATGTTTTAAAGCTAGGGTTGGTAATGTTGAAGAAACCAGCAAACGTAAGCTAGATTTTGAAAGGATACAACCGCCCCCTCTTCAGGTCTCCCTCAAAACACACGAACGCGCACCGCCTGACTACTGCTAGAGGACGAGTCCACGAGAGAGCGTTGAGGAGAGGAGCGCAGCACATCGTTGTCGTCGCTAACAGTGTCCAACTACCTCATGTCTCATTCACATGTTTGAAAACACCGAACATCATCATAATGAATGTAAACAACCAACATGGCTGTTGTTAGTACTCACAGCTTTTCAGCCCTTCAACTGCCTCAGTTCTTCCTGCCATCATTGAAAATCCATACTGATGTTGACTCTGGTTTGACCTCTTGCTTTATCCAACCTTTTTTTGGTCGCTGCCTTTTCTTCTCCTGTCTTTCTTTCCTTTCTTTGCCATTCTTGTGCGACTAGTTCACTAGCTTTAGCCGCCTAGCTGTGTGGAAGACTCCAGGCATGCGCAGTGAGTGCAGGGTCAGAGTGCGCGCAGGTAGTCGGATGCATAGCTGGACAGGCAGGCAGCCCGTCCAATCATTTCATTCGGTCCAAATTAAATGATTGGACGGGCTCATTACAGTCCTGTGACGGCCACAGACACCGGACTTTTTTCCTTTTTTTGTCAGACCACTTATTATTGATTGCTGTCTGGATGTAAAGAGAATTTCAACAAATATAACAAAAAATGCTTCTAAAAGACATTACCTACCCAAGCTTTAAGTACATTCATACAAATGTTTACTTAATTTAAATGTATCTAAAGTATATTCATTTTATACTTAATCAAATACTCAAGTGTATTTTGATCACACTTAAATAAAACTGAAAGTGTACTTTTAATAAACACATTGCTGTCACATATATTTTTAGTGAAAACTTTTGGATTATTGCTGTCAAATACTTTTCTGGTATATTTTCAGTAAGTGTGTAGTTAAAGCACACTTACACAACGTTCACTGTGTTTTTTTGAGCATATTCTTTTAAGTATATTTTTTAAAGGTGTAACGAGCAGCATTGTCCTAAAAAACAATGTATAGACTCATACAAAAATAATCCCTCTCAATCATCACTTATGACCCACTAGAAGTATGTCTGTATCTGCAGAGACCCTGCCCTCTGCCTTTATTTTCTTATTTTGCTGTACTCGGGACATTTCTCGGTGTCAACCTTACATAACTGCGCGCAGGGTGTGAGATGTGGGACTAAAAATCTAGCAGCCAGTTGCCAGATCATGAGCATGTGGGACCACCAGAAGCTTGCGTGCTTTGAGCCGGGGAGGAGGGGCCAACTTTGAATGTTGTGTTTTCAAACAGCAACTGATAAATCCTACTCGTTATACCTTTAAGTATATATATTTCAAGAATGTTTCCAAATTGTACACTTACACACTATGTAATCATAAAAAAGAATAAAAAAAATGTTTTAAGCCATTTGCCAAAATGAATTAATGATGCATTAACAATACTTAAAAGAATGTTTTATTACAACATTATAATATTCTGCAGTTATACTTACAGGCAGTGCACTTCAAATTGGATTAATAAATATTTATAACCTTAAACATTTAACCCTTTTTACCCCAAAACCCAAACTTATCAACAGCCACACTGAAAAATGTCAGGGTAGTCTCCGACCGATTGTTTGTTGCTGCTCCCAGGTACATTATACAAAATACACAAAAATACAAAACAAATCCAAGATAAAAAATACATCGGCCAACACACGTCTGAAATGACACAAGTGAAACAGGACAGTTTTCTGCTGTGTAGATGCTACAACAGATTTCAAAACTGGGGTTTCATTTTTGATGGTGCTCTGAAATTGGATAAGCAGGTTAACTCAGTTATGAAATTGAGCTTTTTCCAACTTAATACTGTCTTTAAAATCTGACAGTTTCTTTCTGTCTCTGACTTTGACACGCTTAAACACCACAACAAAAAGGTTTTTAAAGTCATCATATATTACCTCCCTTGTGCGAAAAGCCTTCTATCCCCCCAAAAATGACGATGTCGTACCTGTTACGTACAAATGACAGACAAGGCCACTTAATACATAATTTACATAAAATACTACCATTAAGCATACATCAAAAAGACAATTTAAATATGGAAAAACTGCATTTATACAATATTGGTGTTCAATTACACTCTTGACTTCAAGACATAACTACTATAGTCATTTGCATACAGTATACCACATCATACTGTACCTTACCAGCTTGTGGTTGGTGTCAATATGCACAAGGCTTTTCGGGCAGGGAACAAAGTATTTATGCCTCACAACACATCCCATTTCGCCAAGTTTTGACAAAACTCCTGCTGTATCTACACAATGCATTGAGGCTTGTACTTTGTGATACTGCATATGGTGCCCATGCGCTTGAAGAGTTGCCTTTACCAAGCTATATCCAGCATGTGGCAAGTTTTCCTTAATTCTGGACACAAGTGTGTACACAATCAATAGAACTCTATTATGCAGGCAGGAATGGTCAGAAATCCAGTGGGAGCGGGATTAAGAAAACAGCCCAGCGCAGGACCCTACTCCACACTTTCAATAGTTTAATTGAAGGCAGTCGGCCATGTTCAGTCAGTCTTATTAACAGCTGTGTCGCTGAGTCAGCATCATAAGCATGATAAGGGATTTGTTGGCCATGGAGCTTAGCGCAATCTGCGTATTTCACCAACTTAGAACCAGATCCAAAACGGAACCGGCTATCAGAACCATCCTTCAGGTGACTGTGAAGGCCATAACATATGATTCACATTATTTTCATTCTCATCAGCACATTCATATTTGTTGTGTTTCTCTACTCATTATGAAGGTTTTTTTCTTTAGCTTGTCACCTGTCTGTATCTGTATGGTGGGAATGAGTGCTGTTGTACTGGGCACATACAGTATGTGACCCTCCTACACTTATGATGAACTGACAGCAAGTGTAAACATTACTCTGTAACTTCAGTCATCTTGATAGTATTACTCACAAAGCACATGCACAGATTAGAGATTGTTCTGTATGAATAAATGATCTCATCTCCCACTAACAGCCATCACCTCCTGCTGATATGAAACACAGGCAGACTTTCCCTCTTCCATCCTCTCGGTCTTTATAGATTTGCCTCATAATACATTTCTCCCTAGAGAGCTAAGGGCACCTTCAAAGGCGCTTCCTGTCCTCTGAGACGTGGAAAGCCTAGGGATGTAGAACTGAGTTAGCAGTCGGAGGGGGAACCACAGCAGGGATTGCAAACTGTGTGCAGAGTGCCCAAGGGAAGGAAGTAGAGTGGTCAGGAAAATGGCTGCAAAGGGGTAGGAAACTTTTATTGCTGTTGTGATTTATGGATTATGGGTTTTTAATGGTTTGCCGTATACGCCTGCAGATTTTTCTGGGGGAAAGGAATTTGTATCTCACTGCATGGCTACAGGGCTGCAAAGGAAAATGACACTTCAATTTTCCTTCCTACAACAAGGTCAACCACACTGTTCCCAAGTGTCTCTTATTTGCATTAAGAAGAGCTAATGACAGTCTTGTTGTATTTTAAAAATAATGGATATTATGCAACATGTATGACCAATTTGTAATACGTTGGCTTTGCTGTATAGCAAGGGTCAGCAATTAGGTTCTACCATGGCCAGTTTTTTAGCATTGTTCATTGGGGGGCTATTTACATACATGGTATACATGCATGGTATACATGTATGGTATACATACAGGCCTACGTTTTTTCACTATGTCTGATTTTTTTTCTTCTTTTTATTCATTTAAGAAGAAAATCCATTTATGAAACTGTTTGTGATGTAATTTTCTCATTTGTAAGTTTGGGCCAAAAGAGTTACAGCGGTGATTGTCAACTGGCGGCCCGTGGGCCACATCCGGCCCCCCAAAGCTTCCCATCCGTCCCACAAAATATTAATGAATTCAGAAAATGTGAGGAGGAAAAAAATGCGTTTTTAGGATTTAGCATATGTAGCATTTTTTTTCTTCCTATATTGAAGCAACCTCAAAAACAACTGAGATGGAAACAATTATATTAGGAATGATTAGGAATGATGGTTCTTAAGACGTTATAAATCCATCTGTCTGCTTATTATTAGTGAGTAGCCTACACAACCCAATGCAGGAGTCAAGCCGACCTCATTCACAAAGCTGTGCTCGCTTCGCTGGTTGTTGACTGAATAGCAGTAGCCTTGGGTAGGTGAATCAGAAACGAATTCCTGTCTTTTATGAATGGAATGTGGCTTGTGTCTTCATGCATGAATGGAGACAAACTCATAGCTCTCATTTAACATTTTGGATTTTTTTTTTCTTCACATGCTCTTTTTTTTTTGGAATATGTATTTATTATTTTGAGAGCATAGTAGGAATACGAGCAAAAAAAGAAAACATGGAAAAAATGGATACAGCACACCCTAGGTAATAACAATAACCACAGTCATGATTAAACTAAATACAAAGCTGTCTTTCTTTAGAAAGTACAAAAGCGTAAAAAATAATGCATAATAATAATAATAATAATAATAAATAATAAAATACAGATACACAGCACAGCACTTTATATTGGACACAACACATTAGTCCTTATGCCGAAAAAATTTCAGTGCAGGGTCCCAGATCTATATATATATCAAACACACCTCCTCTATCTTCATTATAAAATCTGAGTCTCTCCAGATGTAATGTGTTTGCCATTTCTCTAAACCACAAATTACATGAAGGTACAGAGTCTGTTTTCCACACTCACAAGATTAACTTTTTTTGGAATCACTATTCCAAACAAAACAGTCATTTTTCATACTTATTTGCAAAAGATAAGGAGCTTGTTGCTCCAAGGATGGCTATGAGCGGATCAGGTTCCTAACACTTTCCAAAAGCTTCTGAGAAACAATGAAAGATGCTTTTCCAATATGTGTAAAGTTTACAGCATGACCATAAAGAATGTGTTAAATTACTGATCATAGACTTACATTGATTACAAACAGGTGAAACATCAGTAAAAAAGCTGTGTAATACAATACAATGTTAAACCTGAGGGTTGCAGCTATTCTCAATACTCACAAGGCCATCTTCAAAGTCTAACAATAACAACAAAGTACAAACAATTTAGATGAATGAAATGGCCTTACAACAACTATCTAATTCCAATCCTACCTGTTTATTTTACACACAGGTTCTAGTGGTAGCTATTCTCAATAGCACCACTAGCTGGTGTAGTTGTAATGTTATACAGTTTACCCTCCTCTACGTCCTAAATAATAAAATCAACAGGGGTAATGCAAAATATTAATATCTACGTTACACTTAAAAGAGCCAACTCATTGATTCGGCTCCTTCGCGAACGTCCCTACTCCACAGCCGAATCCTGTCTGATCAGCGAGCTAATGTTAGGTGGGCTGGCTGGCAAAGTTAGCTGACACTGACTTGCAAATCACTTCAGCATTTCGGCAACAGTACAATCCTACTTTTAGCTAATTTAGAGTTTGGCTGGAGTCGGTGGACCAAGCAGGTTCATTCAACATATGCTGGCCTATCTTTTCCTATGTTCTATTTTCAGTCCGTGATCGCAGTTAAGCTAAATGTTTTTCACCTTTGTAAACAGTCAGACTCCTGTGTGGATTGACAGACTGTGATTGACAGCTAAAGCATGCTGTGGCAAACGATCAGCAACGGGTTTGACTGAACCAACTCAAAGGGTGGTCCATTACTTGTTTTTGTCAGTTGCTGAAAATAGTAAAATGATCATTGATATAGGCTGCTTAACTGCTTAATAACCTGATTGCGGGGACTGTATGATGATAAGTTTACTTTTAAAAAGACAAAAAGTGGGGTAGCGGAACCATAACTTGCTCCCCCTAATTGAATAATGGGTATGCATTTGCTCGACTTGCTCCATTGCTCAGGTGTGTAAGGTTCTATGAGTAACCATGCTGGGCAGGAGTCTGTGGTAGAAAGGGGGCCTTTTTTTCCGCCATGCAAGAATGGATAGCCCAATAATACATTTTAAATTAGGTAGGGTAAAACCACCTGCATCCTTTGGTTTTGATAAGTGTTTTTTTTTAGAAATTATGATGGCTTTATAGTTCCAAATGAAGAGTATAGTAATTGAATCCAGTTACTTAAAGTAGGACTGAGCGATAAAACATGGAATTGATTGAAAGAGATTGAGATGGATGCTCAATTTTGTTTTGGCAGTTAAATCGTAGGTGATCATCTGGATTTTTCTGTTACAAAAGATATGAAAAGTTATTATATGTTTTTTTAAAAGGAATGGACTGTAATGGACAGTAAATAAGTCATAAGAAACTGTCATGTAGAAACTGACATTAATTCACTCTTGTCACAGTTGATAGAAAATCCTGAGAGACTGCCAAAATTATTAATTGGAGTCAGAAGGGGGGGTGTTGATGCTTGCGGGTTGCACGTGCTCTTATTTAACATTTCTTTTTTTTTTTTTCACATGCACAATAACAGTGACTCATAATAACAACCAAAATTTTAGGACACAGCATAATAGCATCAAAACCGGTCAAAGTTAATCAATATTTCCTGCCAATCAGGACTGCATTCTGCAATTACGTATGGTTCATCTCATCCCGACCTACAGGCAGAAATTGTGAGGAGACGGACCAACGAGGCAAAGCTGGAGTTACAGGCCTGCTTTGACCGCACTGATTGGAATGTTTTTGAGGCTGCAGCTACAGACCTGGATGAACTCACTGAAACTGTGACATCATACATCAGTTTTTGTGAGAACATGTGTGTGCCAACCAAAACCTTCTGCACATACAACAATAATAAACCCTGGTTTACAGCAAAGCTCAGGCAGCTTCATCAGGCCAAGGAGGAGGCCTACAAAAGTGGGGACAGAATCCTGTACAACCAGGCCAGGAACACACTGACGAAGGAGATCAGCGTAGCAAAGAAGAGCGACACTGAAAAGCTGAAAAATAACTTTTCAGCGAGCAATCCAGCGTTGGTGTGGAGAAGCCTAAAGGACATTACCAACTACAGGAGACTATCCCCCCACACTGTGGAGAACCATCAGCTGGCTGACGACCTCAATGTGTTTTACTGCAAGTTTCATAAACCATCTTTCACACCCCTTGCCGGTCCCCCTCACCCCTTTCCACTGACCCCCCACCTGCACTCTTTCAGAGACAGAAGATCAGGAAGGCACCAGGGCTAGACGACGTGTCTCCCTCCTGCCTGAAAGTCTGTGCTGACCAGCTGATGCCTACCTTCACGCAGATCTTCAACAGATCTCTGGAACTGTTTGAAATCCCCTCCTGCTTCAAACACTCCACCATCATCCCAGTCCCCAAAACCCTCCATCACAGGATTAAATGACTACAGGCCCATTGCCCTGATGTCTGTAGTCATGAAATCCTTCAAGAGACTGGTGGTGGCCCACCTGAAGGACATCACAGGCCCCCTGCTGGCTCCCCTGCAGTTTGCCTGCTGGGCAAACTGGTCAGTGGATGATGCAGTCAACACTGGACTGCACTGCATCCTACATAGGAAAAGGCACGTGAGGAAAACATGCCAGTGCACATATTCCACCTGGAATATTTCTTTCCAATGCGTGTTCACTGTGCAACAAACTGGACAAACATCAGCTACTGGTGGGGAAAAACAGAGACTTTTCTTCATCTTCCGTTTTATGCTTCACGGAGACATGGCTGTGTGGATCGATACCGGACTCTGCGCTGCAGCTGGCAGGCTTCCAACTCTTCAGAGCCGATCGGGACACGCAACTTTCCAGCAAAATGAAGGGTGGAGGTATCTGTTTTTACATACACAGTAGCTGGTGTAACGACGTGACAGTGATTCAGCAACATTGTTCTCCTGTTCTGGAATATTTTTTCATAAACTGTAAACCTTTTTACTCCCTCTGTGAGTTCGCTTCATTCATTCTGGTCTGCGTTTATGTCTCACTGCAGGCCAGTGTGCAGGAGGCCAAGCGCACGCTCGCCGACCAGATACTGAGTGTGGAGCGGACAAACCCGGACTCTTCAGTTATTGTCCTTGTGACTTTAACAAAGGAAACCTAAGCCATGAACTCCCCAAATACAGAGAGTTTATTAAATGCCCGACCAGAGAGGACAACATTTTGGATCACTGTTACACTACAGTAAGCAGTGCCTATCACGCCGTCCCCTGAGCTGCACTGGGACACTCTGACCATGTCGTGGTCCACCTGATTCCTGCATACAGGCAGAAATTGAAGCTCTGTAAACCTGTTGTGAGCCATGGAGGACATGCGGGTGTGCTTGGACTGTACTGACTGGGATGTTTTCAGGACTGCTACCAACAGTCTAGATGAGTTCACAGAGGCTGTGACGTCATACATCAGCTTCTGTGAGGACAACTGTATACCATCACACACCCAGGTGAGGTACAACAATGACAAACCCTGGTTCACAGCTAAACTCAGACAGCTCAGGTTGGAAAAGGAGTAATCGTTTAGGAGTGGGTACAAGGACAGGTTCAAAGATTCAAAGTATAGCTTTAGCAAGGAGGTGAGAAAAGCTAAACAACTGTACTCTGAGAGACTACAACATCAGCTTTCAGGAGACTCTGGCTCCATCTGGAAGGGACAGATCACCAGCTGCGAGCCTAAAGCCCCCCACTCCATTAACGACCTGCGCCTGACGAAAAACCTGAATGAGTTCTACTGTCGCTTTGATTGACAGTGGGACAGTCCTGACACCATCCCCTGTGACTCCATACACCAGCTCCAGTCCATCAGCTCAACCTCCCCCACCTCAGCAGGGGCCTCTCAACAACTTCTCACCCCAGAGGCCCCCTCCTCCCACACTGCAGTGAAGTCCCTCTCTATCCTGGAGAGAGATGTTAACAGGATTTTCAAGAGGCAGAACCCCCGCAAAGCAGCCGGACCAGACTCTGTCTCTCCATCCACAATGAAGCACTGTGCTGATCAGCTGTCTCCGGTGTACATCTTCAACACCTCACTGGAGACATGCCATGTGCCAGCCTGCTTCAAGTCCTCCACCATCATCCCTGTCCCCAAAAAAACAAGGATCACAGGACTTAATGACTACAGACCCGTCACCCTGACTTCTGTGGTAATAAAGTCTTTTGAGCGCCTTGTGCTGTCACACCATAAAGCCATCCCGGACCCACTACTGGATCCCCCGCAGTTTGCCTACAGAGCCAACAGGTCAGTAAACATGGCCTTCACCTTCATCCTCCAGCATCTGGACTCCACAGGAACCTATGCTGGGTTTCTGTTTGTGGACTTCAGCTTTTAATACCATCATCCCGGCTCTGCTACAGGACAAGCTCTCCCAGCTGAACGTGCCTGACTCCACCTGCAGGTGGATCACAGACTTTCTGTCTGACAGGAGGCAGCATGTGAAGCTGGGGAAACATGTCTCGGACTCCCGGACTATCAGCATCAAGGCTGCGTCCTTTCTCCTCTACTCTTCTCCCTGTACACCAACAGCTGCACCTCCAGTCATCAGTCCGTCAAGCTCCTGAAGTTTGCGGATGACACCACCCTCATTGGGCTAGGTTGCTTCCTAAGTATTTAACCCCTCACTAGACATACGCAGACACACTACATGCAAATAAGGTTATTCGTCACCCCTCTAACAACGTGTGAAGATTCTACTGGATTATAAACAAAGAACTATGTTTAACTAAATTAATCTAGTCACATCAGCCATTAAGAATAACTAGTAGAAACTAGTAGAAATAGCCAATCTTTTCGCTGTGGGTCTCGTTTGCTTATGTAGGTCATAGAGGCATCAGTATTAAATTGAGACTGTTTCATAACTAGTTAAAAACTCCATAGAGTAAGTTTACATACAGTTTTGAGATACTTGTACTTTGAGTACGACTTGAGTATTTCCATTTTATGTTACTTTATACTTCTACTCCAATACATTTCAGAGGGGCATATTGAACTTTTTACTGCACTACATTTATTTGACAGCTTTAGTTACTAGTTCTTTTACAAAATAAAAATTCAAATAAGAAACACACAATAAGCTAATAAAATCCAACACATTGTTAAAGATTAAACCAGTGATTTCAAATCTTTTGGCTTGTGACCTTTTATATAAAAGCAGTGTGTAGTTGTGTGTCCTTGTCATGTTTCAGATGTCTCTGGGTTGTCAGCAGTTCCACCAAACAGACAATTAAACAAAAATGGTCTACCTTAAATAAAACGTGGTACCGAAAATATACTTTAAGGAACAGCTTGGATGCAGGCAATTTTTTTGTTAATGCATTGCAGAGCTATTCAGTTATCAAGCATATACATTAGATTGATTTTAATATGTCTAATGTACTTGAAGTGCACTGTGCAGTTGTATTATCTAGGAAAATGCAAGCATCGGGACTATGTATTGGCAGACACTCAATATTAAATTACTCGTAACGGGATTGGGGGGAAAAAATTGAACGGGACATCCCTAATATAAACTTCACGGCGGCTGCTCATGTAATTCATTACTTCCACACTGTAATGGTTACTAATACATGGAGTCACTAGGCAGTGATCACATCAAAATGTTGGCCCTCAGCTGGTCATCTGCCTGTGTGGCCGTTACACTTGAAGTGAGATTATGAGCTATTGAAGGGGCTTGTCCACACAGATGTTGCACCAATCAAATTACAGTACCAACAGTGTCAGTTGGTCCCATAAATACACTGCTCCTGGGGAACACTAATATAGGGGGTGCTATCACTGCAGGAAAAATAAATTAACCAAACCAATAACAAACACCAAGGATATGATTTCTTAGAAAAAAATAATGTCAAGTTTGACTTTAATATAGCTGCAGAAAATACAAAAGAATAAGAAAATATAAAAATAGTAATAATTGTATTCCATCTTTACTTGCCACTTTAATGTCCTCAGTGCCCTTCATGGCCATGTTAATGGCATGTCAAGCGTCCCTATAAATACGAACAATTGCACATGTGGTGTTCAGCATCATTTTTGTGTACACACACTTAATACATACAGTACGCCCCTCGGCTACTCATCCACTCGACAAAGAGCACAACCTTTAGAGGATACAATATCCACATTATTGAAGCATCAGCCATGATGCATCCCTACATGTGTCCAGACTTTATTTCTCCTCCTTCACTGACTGTTTATCTACACCTGATATTGCTCCAGCTGTCTCCTACTTTTTTTTAATACTTTCTCACTCCATCCTCCTCTCAGCTCTGCTCTGCCTCCACCCTCATAGCCTGTTATTGGTTGGGACTTGCGTGAGCTGAATGTCCATGGAAGAGCGTAAACAGTCCAGAAGACTTTTTCTCTGCCCTGAGAGGTCAAGTTTACCACTGGGTCCAGCCTATGCTCTGCAGTCTTCTCACAACCTGGTAACAGCTCATGGGACTACAAACTCCCAAACGTGCATGTGGCAGATGGGGCTAGGCAGAGTGTAGAGTGCAGATATTGTCCTTTTATTAAAAAACAGATCCAATTCCTGTTTTCAACTTCTGCTATAATGGATATGATGCAGTGTCTATGCTTGGCTGTATCATACAGTCGTACTTATACAATATTTGATTTGACTGGATGAGAGACATGTAAGGACAAGCTTTCTCCATTAAAAGTAGCTGAATCAGCTGTTAGCAGCTCCTGTTTGCAGTCAGTGTACCCATGGATGTACAGACAACTATCACTGTATTACTTTGACACTTCAGTAATCCATGAAGTAATCTATGAAGGCTCTCAGGCAAGTTCTGCAGCGTCTTTTTTTTCTGATTTCTTCGTGGATTTATGGAGGTTTATTCTGGATGGAGATCAGAGATAATGATATCCTCGGTAAGTGTAAGTAACACTGAATCTAAAAATATTTGAGTTATCACTCCGAGAAGGAATGCAATTTTTGATGCAAATTGCAGCAATCACACACAAAGTCTTTTAAAGTATCTTTATATCATATAAAACCTCTGATCTACATTGTTTACATTTATTTAAAGCAACTCTTTGGAACTTTTCATTTTGTGTTGATTTTGGTGGTCTCTGTGGACAAATGCGGTGGTGTTTCACTACTTCCCTGGGAGGAGAGTAGACGGCAGCTCTGGAGACGGACCTTCAGTTAGCAGCTGAAGCAACTGGAATTCAGCCAGAGCAAACCCCAGCGCCGTTTCATCTGATGTCACGGAAAATCCCGATCCGGTGGCAGGCATTAAGAATGACTATTAGAAACTAATAGAAATAGCCTCGCTGTTGGTCTCATTTGCTTATGTAGGTCATATAGAGGCATCTGTATTAAATTGAGACTGTTTCATAATCCGTTAAAAACTCCATAGAGTACTTTTAAGCAAATTTCTAACACATTTCTATTGCTACAAAACAGCTATTTAACATTACTGACAACATGGATTTAAAGCTGCACTAATCAATACTGTTATATTAACAATGCATAAAATTATGTATAACGTAATGACAAACATCACCCTGCTCTTCAGTTATGATTGATTATTGTTACGTTTTGTGGTCTGGTCTGCCGCATGCTACTACTAAAAGGCTTCAGATGGTTCAGAATGCTGCAGGTAGGATCTTAACTAAAACTAGAAAATTTGATCATATTACACCAATTTTAGCTTCCCTTCATTGGCTTCCTGTCCATGTCGGATCAGCTGCTTCTGCTGACTTATAAAATTGTAAATAGGCTCATCCCCTCATACCCGTCTGATCTCCTTGAACCTTATATTCCATCCCAGGGTTCCTGTCTGTCCCCAGAGTTAGGGCCTTTTTCTATTGTGCCCTCTTCCTCTGCAATAACCTCCCCATTGACCTTGGGCAGTGTGACTCTGTTTGGGCCTTTAAATCCAAACTTAAAACTCATCTTTTCATTCAGGCTTTTCTGCGCTGGGCCATCAGCCGTCCTGGGACCTCTCTCTCTCCTCTGGCTGTCGGTGCCTCTTTCCAGATGTTTTGGATCTGGATCTTCATCCCCCAGCAGATTCAGCCTCTTCTGTTGTGTCTCTCTCCCCCCTTGTGTATCTGTTCATTCTCCTCTCTGTGTGAATGCTGTGCTTGAGTTTTGCTTCTTGTGTGTTGTGTGTGTAGTTTGTCCTCTTCCAGGTCTCCATTGTGGAGAGGAGGTCATGTAACTCAGGTCTGTTTGGTGACACCTGAAGTTACTCGATGTCATCCGTCTCTATACAATCTATTTAGAATTTTTTCATCATGATTATCCACACTGTAATTTTACTTTGTTGGTCTATTCTGTAAACATGACATCTATTTCCTGTCGGTCTGTCCTGGGAGAGGGATCCTCTGTTGCTCTTCCTGAGGTTTCTTGTATTTATTCCCTGTTAGAGTTTTTTTCTTTCTCCAGAATCGTAGACTCCACCTTTAAGAGACATTTTCCAGTTCTGGGGCTGCAACACACAGAAATGTGACTTTTAATGGGTGTACTTTAAGTGTCCTGATAATGTCTTTTGGTATCATTCTATATCAAATTTGAAATATGCCTCTAATCATGTAGCCTGTACTATACAAAACTTCAAATTGTGTCTTTTGATGATGGGGTGTACTGGAAATAAATATGCATTTAAGAATTGAAGTATTTGGTCTTAAACGTACACAGTTCAGTGCTGCATTGAGTACTTAAACTTGCCTTAAACACCCTCAAGTACCAGCTCTTTTTGGGGCTGCAGAAAATAAGCAGAGCAGTCATGCAAGTAACAAGTGAAAATGGAGTTTACCAAGAATGGATGTGAGTGTGCAGTTTATTTTGTTTGAGCCAAACTCCCCTCAGAGTGCTTCCCTTTATGGATGATGATTTTGTTCTCAACTTCTAAGAGCTGAATTTTTAAAGCGCAGGAGGTTTTTACTGGATCCCAAACAGGAGCACACAAACCCTGCTGCCCTCTGCAGAGAGCTGTGAGAGCACAGCAGTCTGCTATCACGGGGGTCCTTGGTTTGACAAGGCGTGTATATGCACACACACACACACACGCACACACACACACACACACACACACACTGTAATATTGTGGGAGGATGTTTTGACATAAGTCTGGTCCAAATCTTTGGGGAACAGGAGGCTTTTTCTCCAGTGTTGCTCATGCTTTTAAAGTCACTCGCCACAGTTAAATTTGTGTCAGCATTTTAAAGACATCTTCCAGTGCACCCACTGGAGGAAAGGAAAAATGATGCGTGGAATCCCAGGGAATAACCAGACTAAAAGGCTAAAGCCTTAAAGCACATGCACACCTTGTCAGATTCAGCAGCCCCGACAGGCTGCAGTGTTTGTGACATCCACCACAGGAAAGTGCTGCTTGTAAAAAAAACACATACTGACAGTATGTCTGTTCTTAGAGCTTAGCAGTGGGACTAAACATGTGAAGTTTGTCCTGACAGTGGCACAAGTGGAAACTCAGACACAGGCCTGGATATTACAAATAATTCTTTTGATTTATTTTTTCAAATTATCATGGAAATAAAATAGATTTAACAAGTCCTGTCCTGAGCAGTAGCCAGATAGTGTCATTAAACCTACAAGAACTGATATTTTGTCCACTTGTTTGCAGCAGAAGTCAAGTCAGTTTTATTTATATGGCCCAGTATCACAAATCACAATTTATCTCAAAGGGCTTTACAATCTCTACAGCATACAACAGGGTTAGGGTTAGACCCTCGATTCAGATGAGGAAAAACTCCCTCCAAAAAACCCTTTAACAGGGAAAAAATGGAAAAAAAACCCATCAGGAAGACCAACAGAGGAGGGATCCCTCTCCCAGGACAGACAGCTAGGAAATAAATGTCGGAATAAATCAAACAGAAAATCACAGTATACACAATTATTATAACAAAAATGTAGATTGTAAAACACAAGTGAATAGGATGGATCCAGGAGGACATAAGGTTTAATGAGATCAGACAGATATGAAGGGGCGAGCCCATTTGTAATTTTATAAGTCATCAGAAGCAGCTTAAAGCTTGGGTAGGCAATGTCTTTAGAAGCACTTTTTGTTATATTTGTTGAAATTCTCTTTACATCCAGACAGCAATAAATAAATCAAATGCTATGACAAAAAAAAGAAAAAAGTCCAGTATCTGTGGCAGTCATAGGACTGTAATAAGCCCGTCCAATCATTTCATTCGGACCGAATGAAGCTACCTGCCTGTCTACCTACATACCTGCCCACCTGCGTGTAGCACTTGTATCACCAATATAACACTATCTGCTACTGGACCAGTTCTAGGTTCAATTGGAGTGGGGGTGACAGCATAAAATTAGACCAAAGACCAGGTGCTTTAAGTACAAAAGCCGGCACTTTACTGGAGTCAAACAAAGACAATACATGTAACAATGATTCAAACCAATGAATGTTCCTGCAGGTAAGTAACAAGGTGAGTAAAACTCACTTTCCCCCCTTTTAGGCTCTTTCACAAATAGTTTTAGTTTAGATGACTCACCCAAGTCGGATGGTTCCTTTAGGTTAGATAGTTTACTATGTTAGACCGGTCTATTAATAACTATCTTATTTTAGGTTGATAGGTTGCACCTATTTTGGTTTTGTTATATTCTTGAGTTAACTCTTTTTNNNNTGCTTTATTCAGATATGGTCCTCATGAATTGCCAACCAGGTAAGTATTATTTTCCAGGTTTTAAATAAACTCTTCATAAAAGTATTTCACTGGTTAATTTCTCTGCTTCTCTTCTCTGCTTCCTGCTCTGCTCACAGCTCTGTTCTGAGCTTGCGCTACGTTACCAAGTTCACCTACATTGCGATTTTCTTAAAGGGGAAGCATCATTATAATTTCTTACAGGCATACTTTTAATTGTTCCCATTAAATTATTGTCAAACTGTTTTTAATTGAGGCATTTTAACAAATGAAACTTAATTATGCATTTCAATGAATTATTCATATTTATTTATTATCATGTTTTAATGTGGGTTACATCAGCATCAAGTATTACACCCAGACTATGTTCAGTAAGCTTAATATAAACTGACAGTTTAGTAGGATTTAATTTCTTCTGGTTTACTAAATTTTAGGGGCAAGTAAAAACAGGAAGGTCTGGAGCTCCAGCAATTCACGTTCGTCTCAGAGTTAATAAATACAGCAAATACAAAAAATGAGTGAATAAAAGATACTAGGAGATATTGCTGATGCCCTTAGTTCATTGTATTCTCGGCAAAATCCCCAGATACTTTGGCCCAATCCCAATGTTCCCCCTAAGGCCTATGCCCTGAACCCTCACTAACTTAATTGATGTCACCTGGTAAGTGTTTGAGTGCGAGAGGTTGCGAGGGCTTGAAATGGTATAAATAGGAATGGGACAGCACTTTTTTAAAAATAACAGAGATGCTGACAATTGTTGTATCCTCTAGAATAAAGACACACTCAACTTCTTTCCTGTCAGATGCAGTGATGGAATAATTCAATCAATCATCTATTGATCTATTAATAATCAGTTAGGAAATCTGTTGTCCTGCGAGTGGTAGAAGATCTTTGATGTGACTTTGTTCTGATAGGTTTTGTTTTTTACTCTTTGACACTGGAACACACTCAGACCTGTCTGATATGCGTAATTCACGCACAGCTGGGTACCTTCACTTATTATTTATGTCTACCAACATGTTTAAGCTTCTGAGCTTCCCCTGCTAAACCCGTGTTTAACGTCACAACGCTATGAACTGTGGGTAATTCCCTCAGGCAAAGTCTGAAGTCAGAAAATCAGAAATGCAGACATACAGAAAGTGTGTATAAAGGGCTCAAAAAGTCTGCGAGAGAGCCTTCACAGACTTGCTGCTGACAGAGAAAAGCAGGCAAGTGAGAACGGGAACAGGTGATCGTCGCGTAGTGCACCCTGGGTAATGCAGTTTATTTAGGACCATCAATCACCCAGAGAACCTGATCTGGAGAGGGCAGAAAAGAGTACAGCAGCTTGTGAGAAGTGCCGGTGCACAAGAAAAAGTCACAGTACACCAAAGAGTAAAATGTAGAAGAGCCGGTGAGTACCGGCCCACTTCGAGCACTGGTTTTCATACATATGAGATAAAAGGCCAGAATCACTGACTGAACTCAAACTTTGAACCATGGGATGTGATTCTAAGGAAGTCCAAAGGTTTGTATGGCAGGGCCAAATTGTAAATAAAACTCAAAGATGAAGCAGATACATTACATGTACATCTAAATGTATGGAAAGTTATAAAAACATTGTGCTTTATTGTATCTGAAACGTAATGTATGCCAGTGCCATTGAGAGAAATCAGTAGCTTTATTTCAATACACAACAATTTATTGTGAAATATTAGTGTGTGATGCTAAGTTTCCCTTCATTTACAGTTT
>NTHP01000021.1:702767-727128 GCA_003416845.1 Oplegnathus fasciatus
TTCCCTAATAGACTGAAAAATATTAACTGCCAAACAGTTCGTGTTTATGGCTTTCTCCACACAATTAACGTTACGTTATCAGTTCTTTGCTAGCGTTTTTTCAAACAAGTTTCAATGAAATGAGTTGAAAACTCACCAAAACCGTTGTGCTTTATTCAGATATGGTCCTCATGAATTGCCAACCAGGTAAGTATTATTTTCCAGGTTTTAAATAAACTCTTCATAAAAGTATTTCACTGGTTAATTTCTCTGCTTCTCTTCTCTGCTTCCTGCTCTGCTCACAGCTCTGTTCTGAGCTTGCGCTACGTTACCAAGTTCACCTACATTGCGATTTTCTTAAAGGGGAAGCATCATTATAATTTCTTACAGGCATACTTTTAATTGTTCCCATTAAATTATTGTCAAACTGTTTTTAATTGAGGCATTTTAACAAATGAAACTTATTTATGCATTTCAATGAATTATTCATATTTATTTATATCATGTTTTAATGTGGGTTACATCCGCGCACTCTGACCTTGCACTCATTGCGCATGACCGGAGTAGTCCACAAGGCTAGACTGCTAAAGCCAGCGGACAAGTCGCACAAGAATGGCAGCGACGACAACGACGCGCTTCGCTCCTCTCCCCAACGCTCTCTCGTTGACTCATCCTCCAGCAGTATTCAGGCAGTGTGCGTTCGTGTGTTTTGGGGGGAGACCTGAAGGGGGGGGGGCGGTTGGATACTTTCAAAATCTATCTTTCTCTTGCTGGTTTCTCCAACACTGCCTACCCTAGCTTTAAAGTCTGATCTGACATGGACAGGGAAACAATGAAGTGAGGCTAAAAATTGGTGTAATATGGTCAAATTTTCTGGTTCCTAGCAGCAGCATTCTGAAACAAGCCTTTTAGGTTTATATGTGACCTTGTTAGCGACTGCATTTCTTAAGGAAACTTAAGAATGTAAAATTCCCATGCCAAGGTCTAACTTTTACAGAGGAGCAACAGAAAACATCCTGACTGGAAACATTACAAACTGGCATGGTTTATGCACGGCGAAGGACAGGGGGGCTCTGCAGTGAGTGATTAAAACCACCCAGAACATCATTCATACCCATCTACCGAGCATCAGTGATATCAGTGAGGTGAGGTTCGTTATTTGCACAATTTAAAATACACAAAATGACAAAGATAACAAATAATATACAGTGCAGGGAGAGGCAGAAAACCCAGTGGGCTTATTTGAAGCCTTCACCTAAATAATGTACAATGTTGCAGTGAACACAAAATTAACACACAGAAATAATATGACAACATAAAAGTGATGGCCAACTAATAATAACAAAAAAAGATAAATAATAACAATAACAATAACAGTATCAAATTGAAGATGTAGTCTAAATTTCTGGAGAAAGCTTGTTGATATTTGAACTCAACACTGAAACAATGTTTCAGAAGCGTCCCAGAAGCGGCTCTCCTCTGCTCCGCTTCAAATACGCACCTAGTCTATTTTTGACGAAAGCCGCGTCAAGCTGCACAGAGCAGATGAGCCAGGCAGGAAGTCAGACACAGGAATGGCATAGAGCATCCAGTCAGTTTTCAAAATAAAACTCCCTGTGCAGACTCCTGATCGTATATATCACATCACTACATAAGACTAACATTACGACATAACCGGTGGCACCAGGCCAGAAGAAGCACATAAACCAAGAAAAAATGACCAAATCAATAAAATCTGAGCAAGTCAACAACATCGGGCAGACAAAACGCTTCGCTTCTGAAATGCTCCCGGTGGGGTATGAAGCCGTGCAGAGGACAGAACGAAACTGTGGCGCAGCCGAAACACGACGCAACCGTGCCCTGTGGAATCCAGGCGTTACTCATAATTCTTTTGTGCATTATTTTTTTGGTATGTTTAGCTGTAGCGGTATACTACTTTTAATCTTAAATCTTCGCACTCCTTAAAGTTTGGGAAAATAATTAAACTAAATTGATCAGTCTTATGATCTGGGTTGTAAATTCTCAATACATTGTTCCTTAGTCTCTACTTTGAAGAAATATTCACAGACAAAAACTTGCCGATAAATGGCGTAGAAACTTCATTCAAACATCAAAATATTCAGTTCAATTAGGGAAATTTTCCTCATTCAAATGAATGGACGGTGAATGTTCAAAATTTCAACATTTTCAGAATTTTTCATGCTTTTCTACTCTTAACTACTCATTCATACTTTAAACTAGAAACTCCATTCAAACATCAAAATGTCCCAAATCTTTCTGGATTCTGGAAATTATTCAACTTTTCAAATCCCATTAAAACTTTGTTTGAAGTAAAGTTTTGGCAGAATGTTCAGAGGTAGAGTGGGTGACATCATCGATAGAGTGGGGAGGAGCTGTAAAAATCTTCTGAAAATTTCTCTTCAACTTGCTCTCATTCCCATAATTGTCACTCTTCATACATTATTTTACATGAAAATTTGTGCTGGTCGCAGACATGTAGCTACATAAGCAAATGGAATAAGCAAACTGACTCGAGGAACCTCCAAGCAACAGGAGCGCCAACCAACTGCCGTATTTACTCCCATGATAAATGAGACCAGAAAATTCGGAAGAAAACAGAGTGTACCAGTTTTCTAAATTGCTCTGGTGATCACATTTTTCAACCCACCACACATAAAATTGATATCACTGTCTTCATGAGACTCTTTTCTCTCTGATGGTCAGGACAATAGGACTAGTGGTCTTGGCACAGGAAGCAGGAGTTCGAGAGGTGCGCCTCAGCTTAATCTCTGTGAAATTAACTCTCTGTGCCAAGAGTACATATAGTCACCATGGCAACCTTTGACTTTAGTTGGGAACACACAGCTGACTGAGATGAGCTAATTAGTGCAGTTTGACAATGCATTCACTTACAGCAGGAAATCCCAGCGCTCAAATCATGGACCTTTAAACCATACAGTAAAGGAGAAACACATGTATGCATACATGTGTGTCCCTGCAGGCAGGCAGGCAGGTAGGCAGGCACACACATACACACACACACACACACACACACACAAACAAACAAACAAACAAACTGTTACCACCATGACCGCAGCACCAGATTAAACAATGGCTTTTTATTAGAATAACTTCTTAGATTATAAAAACGAGATTAACAAACTAATTAGCGCAGTTTAAAACACACACATACAGGGCTCAGACATCATCACAGTTTTTCAAGAGTTTTTCTTGAGTCTTACCTACTCATTCCTACTTTTAGCTAGAAACTACATTCAGATCTTAAAATGTTCCACATCCTTTATGCAATAAGAGGTTTATTCAACTTTTAAATGCCATGCATACTAATTAGACTCTTTCCTATGTTTCCAACTATTCATACATCTTCAACTGCTACTTCATAAAAATTAAAAGAACTTAAAATATTCCACATCTTTCATACATTATTGGTATTATTCAACTTTTAAAACCAGCAATCCAGTTTAGCGTCAGTCTTTCAACACACCTTAAAATATTTTACATTTTTCATACATTTCAGACAAACTTTAATTAAAATCTTTGATGACAGAGTCAGGTGGGCGATAAATAACACCAACAATAACATTCTTTCCACCAGAGACACCAGAGAGCTAAAAAAAACAAAAAACAGATTCCACCTCAGCTCTAGCTGCCGTCAGAGAGATCATCCCTTACTTTAAAGTCATAGTCACCACGATTAAACAGAGATACTCCACCTCCCGATCTATTCTCTCTTACTTGAACCGAATTGTATTTATGTAATTGTAAAAAATCTCTAGAGTCCTCTGTAAGCCATGATAAAGCAATAACAGAAAAAAAAATCATGTTTGAGTGAAGATAAATAAATAATGAATGAATGAATAATGAATTTGTCATAGTAGCTGGAAAAGACTTCTTATATTCAGATGAAAAGTAATGACTTGCGTGTTTCTATGCCTCCTAATATATTCTCTAAACTGGGTTTCATTATAAAAACTCAGAGGTTAGAGGTATGAAATGATGAAAAGAAATTTAGGTCTGGGTCAACATCAAAATTGTAAGAGTCAATTGTAGAGCAATCAAGAGGATCAAAGGGCTGAAAGACCTGGCCTTCAGAATCAGATTAGTTATAATCTATAGTGTGTGTGTGTAAAGAATAATGTGCTGTAGATGTGTGGTTAAGTGATCAAGTTACTGTATAGAGGCCTAATGGTAGAGACTAATGAGCCAAACTTTGAGCATTGGCCTTCCTTTGCTGTGATGGGTTTTGGGTAGGCAGATGGAAAATAAGTTTGTCATATCTCAAATATGCAATGTCACCTTTCTTTCGAGCTGCTTTCATTACTGGAAGTAGTTATTTCCTCCTTTGCCGGACGGTTTCAGGGAAGTCCTCATTGATAAAGCCTTTCAAGTTTTTAGCTTTATCCAGAACAGCAAGTGTGTCCTTCAGCCGCAGAAATCTGACTACAATGGGTGGGAGCTTTTCTGATGATGACATTGGCTTCCCAGTCCTATGAGCCCAATCCAACTCTATTTTCAAATGATCCTGTTGTAGTTTTTCACTAAATAGTTTTCTCACTGTTTCTTCAGATTCAGACACCTTTTCTTTCCCAGACTTTTTAATGCCATCTACAGCAACATTATGCCGTTTTGACTGGCCCTCCAGATAGACTGTCTTGTCTGAGATTGAGATCAAACTTGTGCAAATTGTGTCCAAATCTGTCCTGGTTTCATTACAATTCTTGGACCAAGTTTTACATGAGATTTTAAAATCATCAAACTCCTCTAGACAAACCTTGAGATCATAGACTTGCTTTGACAGATCATCAATCCTCCTGTTTGAAGAATCAACCATGATCTGTACACAAGTTTTGAAGCTCGAACGTTCCTGCGCAGAGCCAGAAGGATATTAAAAGATAATACCCACCCCAGAAACAGTGTGTTCACCCTGCTGCTGTCTAGCGATACAGAAGTATCCACTGCCGTACCACCAGACTCCAGAGCAGCTTCTTTCCTCAGGCTGTGAGACTTCTCAATTCATCCTCCACATTCATATACACACATCATATACAGTATATGTGTATTTTTTGTGTAGCATTAAGGTAATACAGCTTGCATTTCGTTGTGCAACCCTGTGTTGTAGAATGATAAATAAATGTACCTTGAAAAAAAAACCTGTTGCTTATTTCCACATCCAGCAGACACAGAGCAACATGATCATTCATTTGGAGTTGTGTTTGTGTCACCTGATGAATAGAAGTCCAATATTCTCTATCTTTTAGCTCTGTTTTTGGTCTCTACCACCTCCTGAGGGAAGTATTTGTCTCTTTAGCTGCTAAATGTTTCACTATCTTCACCAGCTAGTCTCTGACTGTGTCTGTCTGCTGGTTGCTGCTGAGCAGGTAGTGTACTGTGTGGGTTTTTAGCTTTCTCTTTGAAAACGGATGCCTGCTGCGGCCAATGACGTTATGAGAGCGATGAGAGTGAACCAAAACAGTGAAGTTGTGGGAAGTTGTGGGTCGATATAAAGCTCTGTAGAACTGAAGAGAACTGAAGAGAGCCAGGATAATTCTCAGTGGATTTGTCACTGTGTCACTGTGATCCCTTTCACATACGTATAATCAGGCCATTGTTCATATTACAGTATTGATTATTGCAGCTTTAATGCAAGAGACCAACAGCATACCATCTGTAAAACTGTTCCACTATGTCGTTATGACAGCTTTGGAGGGATCAGACATTATCACATCCGATTAATTAATTATGTCAGGGCCATAGTCAAAGGCAGGACCTCTTTTTGTGATAAAATACAACAAAACCATGCAAAAGAACATTTTGGAAAGATTGAAAAAGAAAGACAATATGTGTCTGTCCATATTTTGCTGTGTCCTCACTGAAAATATCCTGTAGATATAATTGTCAATTATTATTTTTCAATCAAAATTAAGTGGTTTCATTTCTGTTATCTGGTATGTTTAGTACACCTCATTTCAGAGTTGGGAGCTGTCCCCAGCAGACAGTCTGGAACAATTCACAGTATCGGTTTGTTAGTGTATTAGATGGTATGATCTTACCATTTTCATTGGAATGAACATATAGTAATAAAATATTGCATATACAGTACATGTTGTTAAATGTACAGTTGATTTCTGAAACATGCCAAATGTTTCAGCCCACAGAGGAAAACATTTAATCGGACATATACAGTATACACAGGCAGTTATTTGCCATCCTTGACCTTAAAGCTTGCAGTACACTATATTCCCACTGATTATACATTTAGTATTGATCTCCTGCGGTTCTTTATGCCTAACCTCTGTCTATTTGTTGCTTTACTAGTTTCCCAGCAACAGGGACATTAGTGACACATTAAAAATCCAGGCAGTTTCCTTCTCAGTCGGTGTCCTCGCTGTGAAGAATTCAATCACACTTTATTACAGGAGAGCCATCTTTTCCCTGCTGAGAGCAGGAAGGACAGAAAAAGAGAATGTAAGCAAAGAATAGAAAGATAAGATAAGATAATCCTTTATTGATCCCCAGAGGGGAAATTCAGGTGTTACAGCAGCACAAGGTTAGATACAAGTACAGATAAACAGAAACAGAAACTCAAACTAAAATAGGCTAAAAGATAAATTATAAGTATAAAGAAAGGAAATAAGAATAAAATAAAATAGAAACTATACAAGAGCAATTAATTCAATAATACAAATGTACTGACAATAGCAGTGCACATACAGCACCCACAACTAGTGTAGTACATGTGTGACTCAGTGCGGTGACAATCTGTGGTCCCGACTGCTGTTTTACAGTCTGACGGCAGCAGGTACAAATGAGCGCCTGAAGCGTTCCGTTTTGCACCTGGGTGGGATGATCCGGTGGCTGAATGAGCTGCCCATCTGCCACAGCTCATCATGGAGAGGATGAGAAGGGTTGTCAGAGATGGCTTTGATTTTGTCCTTCATCCTCCTCTCTGCCACTGACTCCAGACTGTCCAGTTCTAACCCCACCACAGAGCTGGCCTTCCTTACTAGCTTCTTGAGTCTGCTGGTCTCGCCAGCCATGATGCCACCACCCCAATATACCGCTGTGAAGAACAGTGCACTGGGTACTATAGACTGGTGAAAGATCTTCAGGAGCCTATTGCACACACTGAAGGATATGAATCTCCTCAGGAAAAACAGTCTGCTCTGCCTCTTCCTGAAGAGTGCGTCAGTGTTGTGTGCAGACGTTGTGTTAGACTTTTCTGGTTGTCCTGACGGACAGGGTCGTAAAATATCTGTCATAAACTTTTATTACTCGTTATTTTAATTGTCTTTTTTTTTTATTAAGACATATTTAATAGCATTTAATTTTCATTCATTCATTTTCATTTTTTAATAATTAGGCTAATATACGGAATAAGCTTATAGACTATGCATTTGTAAGGCAACGGAAAGAAAAGGTGAACAGAGACACCGACCGTGTGGTCACTTTTCATGTACCTGCACTCAGCTGCCACACTGGAGACTGGAATTACCAGCGCCACTTCAGCCAAAGTTTTGAAGTCGGCGAACATTTCTCCTAGGGAAGTGATCAGAAGTCGGCCAGACTCTCTGAATGTGGGATTTCCCAATCCTGCAAGCACTCGCTTCACCGAGAGGAAATCCCGCAGCATGGTGCCAGAACACTTCCTTGAGGTGCGCCAATGTTGCTGATCATAACCTCAGAGGCACAGCCATCCACTCTGATGTGCTGTGGCCAGCCAGTGAGGTAGTCCATGATCCAGGGTGCAGTGTTGCAGTGCAGGGTTGATTTGGTGACACCCATGGTTATCGTGATAACAGCAGGTGTGGTATAATACTATAGGCAGTGGTTGAGCAGGTACTGTGTCAGAAATCCAACGTTAGAGCAGCCGGTGTATCTGTTTACAGTGCAGCTCAATCAGGTTGTTTTAATAAAGAAGTCAGTCAATAATAATTACAGCCTCCATCTGATTTCATGACGCACACACAGCCAGTAGTTTTCCACACAACAACAGGACACAGTAAAAGGAGTTGGTTATGTTGCTGAGGAGTTGGAGGTAAGCAGCCTGTCACCTGCAGCTCTTCATCTAACAGCTCACTGTGACTACTCTTTACTCTTCCATTACTGCCTGACAGATTTACAACTCATCTGCTGATGAAAAAATGCCTCTCATTTTGTAGACACAATTTAGATCAATGACCCCCATCTTGTGTTTGTCAATTCTTTTAATTTGAAGCGGCAGCAGAAAGAAATGTTGTGTTAGCATTAGCAGTAAGCTAATACGGCTCTGATACGACTGTAGGAGATTTCATTCAAAATATTTTCTTATATTTACCACTAATACTTGCAGGAACTCCTGATGTGCATGTAAACATTGTTATATTAAACAAATGCTGCTGAATGGCCCAGTTTAAGCACATAGATCATTAATGTTTCATCCGCTATAGTGTAATTACAGTAGTGAATGTTTGATCATGTGTTGATGAATTCACTGGGATCGTATGTAGAAACTAACTTTACATCACATGAGACAACTTCTGCCAGTCAGCTGCATGCACCTCACTCTCATTCACTTGACGACACACACATCATACACACATGCACTTTCCTCCTCCGTCCCCAGGCAATACATCCATATCAATTTAATGCAAGCTGACTTTCTAATTACACTAATGGCCTGAGCCAGAACCCTGAGGAATGTATTATTCAGACAAAATATATTTTTCAACATTCACCAAAGTGACTGATCATCTCCTGAGGAAGCTGGTGGTTGCTTTAAAATCAATGGCATCAGTCTTTTTTGATTTAAGAACACTGGTCATTGAGGTGGTTGGAGGCCGCCTTCGAAATACACTGATCTTAATACAAGCTGTGTAACACACAAAAAAAACATGAGTCCTACAGGATCCTGATATGGAGTAAAGAGTTTAAAAAAAGGTGATAGATCAATATCAAGATCAATATATATTTTTATAGATCAGCAGAATCACTTAGCTGTTTTAGACGTTCATGTTTCACTGGTTTTAAAACAGATTCTAACAAACGGACAATTTAACCACATTAAATACATAATGGTGGTTAAAGCTGCATTTTAATTGAATAAACGTGTCTTTTACAGTCTTATTCCATCACTGCAGCTCAGAATAACATGAGGAGAAAAATAATCCACACACGGTTAATTATCTACCCGTAAATTATAAATGCAACATTTCAGTCAGACAGACCTCAGACACTACTTTTCTTCTCCTCTCTGGAACTTTTTTATCTGCATATTAATACATATTAATAATACTTTGTTCATCATCAGACAAAAAAGAAAAAAATACTCACTCTATACTAAAAGCATATAGTAATTGACTTATTTATAGCCTTATTCTGTTGTTTCTGCAGCTTCTTATTCTATTCTAGTTATGTCAATATATTGTTTATGTTTCACCTCATTGAATATCACTTCATACTGTTACTCTAACAAATTTCTCTGCAGGTATTTCTGTTCTCATTTCATTTTAAGTCGTTTGCAATTAACAACTCATCCTTTCTCACATGAACACACTCGTAGTTGGACTGATAAACTGAGAGTTAACAGAAACAAACAGTGTTTGTAAGGCCATGAGGACACCAGCCGAGCAGAGCCAGGTAGACAAAGTCACACGACCGCTGCTATACTGCTGATTGTTTGCCTGAAAACCCACTGGACACCAGCCGAGCAGGAGCTGAGCATTCTACAGTTACTGGGCAGAGGCTGGAGCCTTGGCCCAGGCGAGTAGCTACAGTTTTCATGATGCAACCGACATACTAGTGTCGACCTAGCCGGGGGTTCCTGGGCTATAACAAAGTTTACTAAACAGTAGCAGTTGTGTTGGCAGCCATATATTTGGTGGTGGATCTGTGAGCAACCCACTGGCCAGTCTTTCCTGTCAATAGAGAGCAGGGAGTGCACCGTGGAGCTGCGTCGAGAAGGAGCCATTCGCCGTAAAAGAAGGTCTGCTCGCTGGCCATGGACTCGGCTACCAGCCAGTAGCCAGTGCTAGGAGGGCAGAGGCAACAGAGCACATCGGTAGCAAGCACTATTGGACTGGACCTGAAAGACTCCTCTGCAAGTACCCTGGCTTGGCTTCTCATTTCTTGACTTTTATTTTAGATACTGCATCCTCCCAGTTTTAGGAAACTGCATCCTGGGACTCTTTAAGCTTGCATTGCTAGCTTTAAAATGATTTATTTCGCTTAGCTTTTAAGGTATCTTATCCTCGTTAACTGTGTTATTGTTGCACATGTCGGGAAAAATAAATTGCTGTTTTCCCACTATTCTGCTCCAGTCTCTGTCCTTGGGTTACTACACACTGCTCTCCCTTGTCAAACTGAAATTGAAACCTAGCTATTAAGTTAAAGCCTCGACAGTTCCTAGGCTCTTACAAACTTGTCGGACAACAACTTACAGCAGTAATTTCGCTACACTTACAGCTTACAGTTTAGCCTACCAGCCCTCATGTTATTGATCACTACTTTTGTGTCACCATCAATGACTAATATTGCGCTAATGGGTAGACACGAAGAAGCTGCAGCAGAGGAATCTGGTGCTCAGAGTAGTGTGCCCACCCCGTATTTATAACAAATAGAAATACAAACAGGGACAGCATCCCTGTGTGAACTCCTGATAGGCTACTCAGCCAATTGCTTATGAATCCTGTTGTTTTATTGTTCTTTTTACGCCCACTGACTTGTATTAGATGAAGGCGGCATTGGGAGGAAGCTGGCTGGATGGTGTTGTTAGGAAAGAAAATACAAAACAGACTAATTTTTGTGGTCAATTTCATACTGTATAACTTCATTTGAAGTCAAATTATGCTTAAAAAGTAATTTATTTGCGCATGGTTACAGTGATCAACCGCTTATATGGACCAAAAAACTTGGCACAGAATCATTCCTATACAAATGCTGTTTAAATAATTTGCTTATAACAATCAAGTAGTCCACTTACAGTGTTCATTTTGGGTCTTTTCATACATGACAACATTTGGAAAAAAAAAACTATGGTAATTCTGTTTTGTTTTATTTTACTCCCATGATACTTTGCCTCACGGTAACCTGTCTGCTTCCAGCTGGCTACCTGAGGCTGGTGCAGCATGCACACTGAAATCATGACGGGAAATAGAAAGTCATTTTCTCTCAATGAAAAACGTAGTCTCCTCAAACCTTACGAGAAACTGACAAAAAGAGATGCAGCAGCAAAACTTGGTGTTCCTCAGGCTACCTTGTGTAGTCGACTCAAACAACGAGAAGCAGTCAGCTGCTGGTGATGGAGACAGAAAACGAATGCACACGGGGAAAGCACCTGTAGTTGAAGCCACCCTCATCGAGTGGATTGATAATCCCTGGTCATGTAATGCCCCCTTGGGCGGAGGTGTCAAAAGTCAATACAAACAGTCAATAAAATTCAGTAAATAGCCAAGCCGTCCATTTCATTATTTTATATTCACGTAAATAAACACATAATAAATATAAAAATGTCAATTAGATGGTAATCTGCATGAGAAATTTAAAAAAAAAAGTCGGTTATAATAATCATCCGCTTATAGTGATCAATTTGACCTGGACAGAGGTGATCACTATAGTCAAGTCAAGTCGATTTTATTTATATAGCACCAAATCACAACAAAAGTTATCTCATGACACTTATAAATAGAGAAGGTCTAGAATATTAAGAGGTTTCCACTGCAATTTATTAATCTTGCTGACTCTGAATGAAGCTTTGCGGCTGGTGGGGTGCTGCATGTTCATGAAAAATCAAATGGAAGAGAAAGGTAGAAGGAAGTGCAGAGCAAAGAGAACAATAAATAAACACTTAATGAACACTGAAAGCGCTTTGGATAAATGTAACATTTACCATCTATTCTCCTCCTCACTGGCTGTCCAATAGGATTAAGTCGTCAGTGGATAAAAACTCACTTGGCTGGCTTGATGTGTATTTGAATGGGTTAATACTGTCACTCACATCAACTAGATTACCAGTGCACATGCAGTGTTTGTGAACAAGAGCTTCTTCACAACAGTTAACAAACAGACAGGCAGAGGCAGGCACCTCTAAAGCTGACAAATTAACCTAGATTGTATTTTCTTTTTACCTGTGACACAGCCAGCCTTGCTGTTTCCCCCTGCTTCCACTGCAACCATTCCTTTAAAGTGCAAAATTTCTTTTGAGAATGAAACACTGTTTATGGAGCTGTAAAAACTTTTATGTAGAAACAGCATTATTAGAGACATCTGAAACCTTTCCTGCATTATCTTCTTCTGTCCATCCACGTGCTCAGAATACTCCACCACGCTGAACTCTTGTCTTCTTGTAGCAGAAAACACAACTACTTCAAACCGATCTGCTCCATTCAAAATATGTAGCTATTTTTTTTGTTGAAAATGAATCAAATCTGAAAACAACAACCCTTACACATATTTGTCTCTGCAGTGAGGCTTTTTAGGAAGATGTACTGTACAGAAATGTAATTTTTCTCTTGTGACTGTTTAACAGTAGTTTAGCATTTGAAACTGCACCTTTCAACTAAAATATTAGTAGTCAGTATTAACATTTAATATTAATCCTATGAACTAAGAGAGTAATGTTAAATCTAAATAATAATAATAAAAATAATTTAATATTATTTGTATTTTCTGTATTTCCATGTCAATTGAAAGACATATTTCCTTGCTAAAGCTCCTTTTCAACCCTTAATTCCCTGATTTACTGACACAGTATAAATGCTCCTTTTCTCTTCTGATGATGTTTCAAATAAAGTCTTTTTTGGGGAAACTAAGTTAGAGACTTGTGGGTAATATCCTTGGAATAGTGCTGTATTCTCTGTCATGGCTGGAAAGCAGGTGTGCCAGCAGATGAATGGGGAGGTCAGTTGGTTTGTCTGGCCTGATTAGCATTAAACCATTTTTCTAACTTCTGCTGCTGAGCTCACACTTGCTAAGTAGCACAATGTGCTCTGAAAAGAGCCACAGAATTATGGCGATACGTTTTAACCTTTTTTTCTGGGTCACTATCACTATAGGCTGTTTCTTGGACCTCTTAACTCCCAAAAAATGTATTTAGATTTCTTATAGAAAATGACACAAACTAGAAATAAACAACTGTCATATTTAATTTTGTTAAGCTTCTTGGATTAGGCATACAACCTGCCCATCATTAGACCGACTTCTTTCCTCCCAGAGAATGGGTCAGAACAACTTACTGCTATTACCGCAATGCAGTAGAGTAGCAGGAAATATTGTGAAGGGTGTACATCATTGGGTGGTACAAAGATAATTTAAATCTATATGTCTGAAACAAGCCTGGAAGAGGCAAACCCTCAGTTCTGTCCTAAATAATAGAATAACATGTAATAATAACACTTTTATAGGATAACAGGTTTCGCTGTATGCAAACAATCTGTATCAGTTACACTGAGCCTGACAAAACAGACTGTAAAGTTCTCACAAAACTCTACTTGAATCTCTCAGAGAAATTGATAGACATAAATAAAACAAACAGTGTAACAGGTAAAGTGCTTCAAAAACAGAAACACCAGAATGGCCAAGCCCTGGGCATTCACATGAACTTGTGTATGGTAGCTTGTTAAATAAATAAAAGCCAGTCAATGTCGACCTACCACTAAGGGCTTTGATTGCCACATAAAAACATTGATTCAGGAGACACACATGGAGGGTAAAGAAGCCAACAAACTTAAACGCGACTGGGTAGGGCAGGTGTTTCACAACTCATTTTCCAGGAAAAAGAATGGGGTGGCAATAATAGTACATAAGAAGCTGAATTTAGTCATACTTAATCAAAAAATATATGGGCAGGATGATATGCATACAGGCCACCATTGATGGAGTAAAAGTTAACATATGTAATGTGTGTGCTCCGATGATAGCAACTTTATTCATATGGTTAACGAGACAATGGGAGAAGAGGAGGGCCAGATGTTGATTGCTGGGGACTTCAACCAGGTGCAAGATGCCCAATTAGACCGAACAACATACCATAAAGCTGTCCAAGGCATAGGTTAGCTATACAGCTGATGATGAAAGACCATGGTCCGGTAGACATCTGGAGGTTGGTCAATCCACGAGAAAAAGAGTATACCTTCTTTTCACATATGCATAAATCATTTTCAAGGATAGATTACTTGCTGGTCTCCAGAGAAATGATTGAGGAAGTAGTGGACTGCAAGATCAGGGTAATAGCTCTGTCTGATCATGCTGAGTTAGGCATAGAGATTAAGTCAAGTGGAACAGAGGTAAATAGGTGGAGACTAAACGCATCACTACGTCAGGACCAACTTTTAAGACTGATCTGGAAACTTATCTTAAGGAATTTTTTGATCGTGATATTGGCTAAACAGAGAGACTAGGGACAGTGTGGGAAGCCTCAAAGGCATACATAAGGGGCAGGATAATTTAACACACTAGCTCTCTGAAAAAACGGACCAATACAAGAATTAAAGAGCTTGAGTCTCAGATTAAAAACATGGAAAATGAGTTGTCACAACTATAGTGACAAACGGTTAAAAGAAATGTGTGACTTGAAATATCAGCTAAATGAGACCTACAATAAGGGGGCAGAATATGCCCTCTTTAGGTTAAATACAAGCTTCTATGAAAGTGGAGAAAAATCTGGCAAACTGCTGGCAAGGCAACTGAAACGACAAGATGCCAGCTTCTTAATTCCAGCGATCAACAATGATAGGATGGAAGTTTTGACAGACAATGTGGTAATTAACAAGGTCTTCAAAAGCTTTTATGAGAATTTGTGTAAGTCAGAGGCATCAGCGGATGAGGGCAAATATTGGGAGTTTTTTTCCAAAATAGATCTTCCTACGGTGTCCCCAGCCCAAGTGGAAATGTTGGATGCGCCCATAGATGAGTCTGGAGTTAGGGAGGCTATACTATCAATGAAGTCCGGCAAATCACCAGGTTTCGATGGCTTTCCAGCCGAATATTATAGGAAGAACACTGACATAGTAGCACCTATTCTGACCGAGGTTTATACAGGAGCTCTGGCAGAGGGACAGCTGCCACCAACATTCAATGTCGCAGTAATCACTGTACTGCTAAAAAAAAAGTAGCTTTCGGCCAATTAGTCTGGAAAACGTAGATTGCAAGATATTGACGAAGGTATTAGCAATGAGAATGGAGAAAGTCCTACCACAGGTTATTAATGACGACCAAGTTGGTTTTATTAAAGGTCGATCATCAGCTGACAGCCTGAGATGCCTACTCGATCTTATGTGGTTAAATCGGAAAGAAGATGTTCCAGTTGCTGCTTTCTCACTTGATGCCATGAAAGCGTTTGATAGGGTGGAATGGGGATATATGATGTATACTCTGCAGGCTGTTGGATTTGGGGCAGGATTTATTAAATAGGTTGAGGCACTATATTACTCTGTTTGTGGAACCATTGGCAGTGTCAATCAGAGACAATCTGAGAATTCAGGGAGTGCAGGTGTGAAGTGGAGAGCATAAACTATTTTTATATGCGGACGACATTTCACTGTTACTATCAAACTCAGCTTCCTCTATTCCAGGTGTCATGGACATTGTTGAGAGTTTTTCTGAGATTTCAGGCTACAAAATTAACTGGCAAAAATCAGAGGTAATGCCAGTCTCCTTGGGTTGCTCCCCTGCTGACATTTGGAGCTCCAAAATATTAAGACTAGGTTTGCCAAGTGGAAAATGTTGACTTAATCTCTGTGGGGGAAAAGAAATACAGTTAAAATGATGGTATCTTCAAAGATTAACTATATCTCCATGATGCTTCCTTTAAATTTTCCTGTGTCAGTGCTTAAGCAGTATAATGAGGTAGTTAGGGATTACCTGTGGAATGGGAAGAAACCCCGAATTAGTCTGACTAAGCTGTTTACCACTAGAGGGAGAGGAGGACTCGCCTTGCCAAATATAGAATTGTGCAATATTGCCTTTGAAATGGTTAAACTTTGCAAACACTGGTCAGGGAGTGGTCCACATCTGGGCTGGATGGAGATAGAGAAGTCGCTTACCTCCCCTTTTAGATTTATAGATTCATTATCTCAAAAACCTTCACAGTCCCCTCTTGAAGGGGATATTAATCCTTTACTTCAACACTCACGGGAGGTTTGGAACAAAGCTCATAAAATGTTTGGCTTGTCTCAATATAAACAAGGTTACTCATCTATATGGGAAAATCCTGTGAATAAGATAGGGAAGAAAACAATATGTTGGAGGGCATGGCACACTAAGGGTTTAGCCACAATTGCTGATCTATTTGGGGAGGGGGTGTTCTACTCCTATTGGGATCTAAAAGATCGATATAACTGATAAAGGGGACTTTTGGAAATACCTCCAATTATGGAGCTGTGTACAGTCTATGGGTTATAATACAGGGCAAGATGAAAATGTATTGCAAAGGTTTTTAAAGCTCCTACATAATGTACAATCTTCCTCTGTATTTTATAAAATGGCAGCAGATGCTCTGTATGGTAAAAGTGAGAGTCTGAGGATGATATGGCAAAGGGACCTGGACACTGAGCTTGAACAAGAGGTCTGGGAGAATATTGTTCATAACATGGGTTGGCCAGCAAGGGATAGTAAGAGTAAATTTATACATTTTAAGATAATTCATAGATATTATTGAACTCCAGTCAGATTTAAAAGGCTCGGTCTTATGCAAAGCAACAAGTGCTGGAAATGTAAGAGTTCTGTGGGTACTTTTCTACACCTTATGTGGGACTGTCCACTGATTTCCCCATTTTGGACCAGAGTGGTTGGGGCAATTGAGGAGTGGTTGGATCAGCCCTTGCCAAGCACACCATGTCTGTGCCTTCTTGGAGACAAATCTGTTCTACCAGCTGGACTTACAAAGGCACAGTTTGGGTTAGCACTTGCAGGCTTCCTTAATGCAGCCAGGATTATACTAAGGAACTGGAAAAATACAAGCACACCTTGCTGTAAAGACTGGATTGAACTCATGGCGGTTACAGCCTCATACGAGTTAATGCTGGCCAAACTGAAAGATTCGGTGTCGAAATTCACTGAAATGTGGGGTAGCTTCTTCCAATTTATTAATAGTGAGGATCATTAGATAACAATATGTAATTCTATGCCTTAATGTATGTCATGTGGGGTATTGTGTGTCGTGGGAAGCAGGAGATGCTGTGACCGATCATGCTGTGCTGTTGTGTTTGCTTTCAGTTTTGGTTTTTGGTTTTCTACCCATGTTTGTGTGTTCTGTTACCTGCAGACTACTGCGCAGAAAACATGTTTTGTACTGTAATGTTACAGGTTGTTTGAGAAAACACCTTTGGTTTAATATTGTATGCTTGGCGGGCTGAAAAACAGCAACATCACATGGGTGAATTGCAGAGCCTGAGGGCCCTACGAGAAGATAGATTTTCCCAGCGTTTCACATCAGTGATGGACTTTACTAGGACTCAGACTGCACCACAGTTTTCTGTGTTTGAAACACAGCAAATTTAAAAGGGATGTGTGTGAAAAAATACAGGGAAAAAAGATTAATCCTATTTTGTGTTGATATGTGCTATATGATATATTATATATGTGATATATATATGCCATCAGAAGTCTAACTGTCCATTGGAACTAGACAGATTACATGCCGACTCTAGTGTCCCCTGATAATATCCCCTTGTAGTTATAGAAGTAGTGGCCTGCTCCAGCTGGGGCCCTGATGGTGACATGTTTACCATCAATGGTTCTTACACAATGTGTAAAGTTCCACAACCTCCAAAAGCCATCTGCTGTACCGTCCGGGCCTTTTATTCAGACCATCTCCTCGTCCTTCTTCCTTCAGCTACTCGGAGTGCCACAAAAGAATCAACAGATCGTTGTCTGACTCCACGTCATCGTGCTTTTGTTCAATCAGTAGAAGCATATCTTCCTTGCTGGATGGTGTCATGTTATCATATAAAAGGAAACATATTTGGTCTCTTTCTTCTTTGCTGGTGGTGCACTGGTGGTACACTACAATATTGGCATGTTACCACCACCTAGAGATTTTTTGACCCAGGACGACTTCCTGTTAATAAGCACATGACGACTATGATGACAGGCTCTTCACCACACCTCTGAACGTGGCCGCTTGCACTTTTGATTTCTAATGTGGTTGAACAACACAACAATAATCGAGTTTTCAAACATAATTCGCCCATAGGACAGTGTCTTCAGAATGACAGACTACATAAGTGTAAAATTTGCATGTCAGTATTAGTTGTTGGTATCTAAATGTAATAGTTTATATAATAGACAAAGTGATTAAGTGATTAATATAAGAAGTTGTATTTTGTCAATGTTTTTTTTGTCTTTATTAAAATATTTCGTACAGACTGAATTTACAAACTGCCGTTGCACAAATAATTTTGGCTGAAATCAACATGCAGAAGGTGCCCATCACACTCCTGGCCTCCTACTGTCATCTGATGTTTAAAAATATGCTCCCTAAACCTGAAAAGCTCCTCCTGCATTCGTGCCACAATGCAGTCTCTAGTTGTGATCTCGTCATTTTTTTTATGATCAAATGTTTTTTATTTTCCCCAAATGAGAGCAAGGAATTTACAACTAGTACATATATAATACAGACAATATACAACATTTGCAAACCTTGTACCCCGCTCTCCCCACAAACCCTCCCAGTGGCGACCCCCNCCCCAGATCTCAGGATAAGTCGAAACGTTACAGCATCATACCTGCATCATACAGAGACAGAAAACAAACAACACCCTCAATTCAGTAGCTCCTGTACCTTATCATACGCACCAGCCCATTGCGCAACAGTTCTCTCACTTGCATCATGCATTCTAGCCACCGAGACCTCTATGTTGATCACATCAAGAAAGGTGTTTAGCCATTGTGTACGTGTGAGTGTGTGAGGAGGTTGCCAGCGGAGAGCCAGCATTTTCTAAAGTATTCACAGAAAAAGTTGCTTTTAAGTAAAGTTACGTTAAAACGCCATCTTGTCGCTCTGGCAGGTGTGTCCATGAGGGTTAATTGCGCGATAACTACATCATGGTCAGACAGTGCGTTAGGAAGAATGTTTACATCATGAACCTGTGATATAGCAGTTGGAGAAGCTAGCAAATAATCAATCCTGGAATAAGTCTATTAGAGTAGAAACTGTACTGTCTAGATGAAGGAATAATGGCTTGGAATAAATCCATCAGGCTGAAATCTGAAATGCAGCAGTTGCAAAATTATGAGAATGTTGGTCCCCCCGTGAGAACGGTCAAGCCCAGGGTTCAGAGCGGTCTTCATGTCATGTCTGCGCCTATAATAATAGCAAAGTTTTGCATATCTGATAAAAGTTCGGTGACATTCTTATAGAAATCCGGTTCAAATTTATTTGGAGTATAAATGGAAATAAAGCAAATTTTCCTTCCTGCAATAACAGTTTTGAATTTAAAAAATTAAATTGACAGGGAAAAAGACTATGTTTAAGCACAACAAGCAAGCCGGGTGATTTGAAGTCAATCGAAGAGGAGGCAGCAGTATAATAATGCCTATTGGCAAACCGTTTAACATCGGAGTCTCTCAGGTGCGACTCCTGCCATGTCAATATTATGCCTCCACAGATAATCTAAACTCACTGCGCGTCTGATTTGACCATTCAGACTGTTAATGGTCCAACTCGCAACTTTAATAACAGTCATATCAAAAACCTAGACTGGGCAAAATTTGTAATACAGCCCATCATGAACTGAATGAAAACAAAGTAATTTTGGTAAGACATCTCAAGGAAAATTGAATCGAACGCAACTGGATTTTTGGGTTTGTCTGTGAAGATGTTTCACCTCTCATCCAAGAGGCTTCATCAGTTCATGCTTGTTTAACCAGGCTAGACTGGTCCAACTAGCTGGTGTGGAGATCTGGGTATTTAACCTCTTAGGAGGCGGTCACAAGGCCAATGATGTCATTGGGTCGTTAGTGCTCCATTTTGCCAACGACAGTCGTTAGAGTGACGGTCGTTGGGGATGGTGAAACGATGGTTTTGACTTCGTTAGTGCTCTATTGTGTTATAACGACAGTCGTTGGAGTCACCTGAGGCCATTTGTGAANTGTGACCGCCTCCTAAGAGGTTAAATACCCAGATCTCCACACCAGCTAGTTGGACCAGTCTAGCCTGGTTAAACAAGCATGAACTGATGAAGCCTCTTGGATGAGAGGTGAAACATCTTCACAGACAAACCCAAAAATCCAGTTGCGTTCGATTCAATTTTCCTTGAGATAACTATGACCTGGATGAATGAGAATATTCACAGGCTTTGGTAAGACATCTATTCCACCCAAAACCCAGTACGCCGCAACCTTAACTAACAAACAGAATAAGAACTCAAAAATCTGCCCCCAAAAAATGCCCATTACATTAACTCACAAGAGCAATGTCCCCACCCATATCACCACTTGACTCTGGGAAAGCGGGCTACACACAGTCACACACCGCTCGTTCCCCTGCAGGGTATCACAGACACTCCACCCATATTAAAAAAAAAAAAAAAAATTGACTATAACATGATAAATTAGGATGAGGTTATGAACGTAATTTGAACTATCCCAAAAACAAAATAATAGTAAGGAAATTGGGCTTCAGTTCTCACCAACCATGACAAAAATCCTCGAGCAGGACGGACGAATGTCCATTAAATGTCCTTCAATGTCCAAACAGCAAAGGTGATAGCAGCATCTAGGGAGCCCCTCGACTCTCCCAATCCATGTTTTACCAAGTTGTAGTCCATCCACATACTGGTATTCTAGTCATTGTCATCTGTATATTGATTATGTCATAAGGGTAGGCAAGTGATGTTGATAAGAGGAGTCCAGCATCTGTTAAATGAATCTATATGATTATTCTTTAATGCTATTTGTCTTTCTGTTGAGATGTACACAGATAGTAGAAGTATGTTGAGAGATTATTTCTGTCTTTCCAGCTTAGTAGGATTGTTTGTTTGGCGATTATTAAGGCGACCAGTATTGTTTGTTCATATTTAAGTGGCAGAGAGATCTCCTAGCAGACATAAAGATGGGGAGACTGGAATGCTGCAACCTATGGTTGACGATAGTGTGTGATGTTTGTCCAGAATGTTTGAATGGGTGGGCAGAGCCAGATAGCATGAAGGTAATCATCTGTAGTGTTTAATGTGCAGTGTGTACAAGTGTCAGTCCTATTTTGTATAGTTTATGTTGGGTGAAGTGAACTCTGTGTAGGATTTTATATTGAATAAGTTGCAGTTTGGAGTTATGGGACATTGAGAAAATGTTACTGTAGATGCGCATCCAGGAGTTGATATCAACAGCTAGATCTTTTACCCAATTTTGGACCAGTCGTGGGAGATTGTTGTCTGTTTTTATTAGAAGTTTGTAGTTTTTTTGAGAAGCGTTTTTCTGAGTGGTTTGAGTTGGTTGAACAATGGTGGTGGTTGCAGAATGTTGTTTGATGTACTGATTTTTCCTTTTAAACAGTGTTTCAGTTGTGAATATTGTCAGAAGCTGTTTTCACCAATGTCATATGTCTGTTTTCGTGTTTTATAGGGTAAGAGTTAATTGTGATGAAATAAGTGTTCCAAATGTGTAATTCCTACTCTTTTCCATGAATTGAATGCCAGTGGTTTATTTTTAATCTGAAAGTCCGGGTTGTGCCATATTGGAGTTTGGTTTGGTTTGGTTGGATTTCCACCAAGCTGTCAGAGTCACTACTATGAATGGGTTTTTTAAACAGCTATGTTTTTTAACTGACTGGGTAAGGAATGGGAGGTCTGATATTGACATTTCTTGGCAATCGTATTGTTCTGTATCCAGCCAGGGGTGTTGTGATTGTTGAGTCTCTTGCAACCATAAGTATATACTGAAGATGATTTTCTTCCATGGTCTCTCAATTTCTGCAGAGTGGATAATTTGATTCGTGGTTTCTTATGTTTCCAGGAGAATTTAGTTGTGATGGAATCTAAGGTGTTGAACCAATGTGATGTAGGTTGTAGTATGGACATTTTATTGCTACTGTTCTTTCAATTAGTGAGATGGGCAAGTTGTTCCAGCGGGAGAGATCTTCTTCAATGCTTTTTTGTAGTGGTGCGTGATTCAGAAGAAATAGCTCTGACACTGTATGCAATTCTGGATGACCAGAGCAACAGGTCACTAGTTTGCTCACAGTTCTTTAAGTGTTCAGTGACCAAACTCCAAGTACTCCTTATATGTTGAGAACATGCGCAGAAGTAAAGGAATCAGTAGGAAGAAGGGCCAGTGGCTACGAAGTGGAATCACTGGATGGAACTGTCCACATCCCATTACCCAGTCTCATAGAATGTAATAATATTCATAATAACAGAGATGAGATTCCAACCCCCACTGTGGCTCTTCACCATGCACACCTAAAGTCAGTGGCGCACCTCATCCCAGACATCGACCCACAAGCCCCAATTATGCTTCTCTTAGGTCAGGACGTTATCAGAGTTCATAAAGTCTGTATACAGGTGAATGGCTCGGACAACCTACCCTATGCTCAGAAGTTGGATCTGGAGTGGGTCATTGTAGGCCATGTATGTCTAGGTAGGGTAGCATCATTACCCAGTGTCCACATCAAGGGCTCCCCAACAACAGACCCCAAGCACTGAAGCGTCTCATGTCTCTCAGGTGCAACTTTGAGAGGAATCCTGAAATGAGAGACCACTTCCTCAGTTTCATGGATAAGATGTTTAAAAATGGCCACGCTTAGCCATCCTCTCAGTGAGGAAGAAGAACGATGGTACTTGCCAGCATTCGACGTGTACCATCCAAAAAAACCAAAGCAAATCTGAGTGGTGTTCGATTCTAGTGCCCAATACAATGGTGTATCACTTAACAATGCTGTTAACTGGGCCTGACTTGAACAACACACTACTTGGTGTACTGATCTGCTTCAGAAAGGAAGCAGTTGTCTTTATGCCAGGGATAGAACAGATGTTCTATTGTTTTTTGGTAAGGGAAGATGACAGGAACTTCCTATGTTTTCTTTGGTTTCAAGACAGTGACCTCTCCAAAGACATTGTGGATTATCACATGAGGGTCCATGTCTTTGGTAATAGCCCCTCACCTGCAGTGGCTGTTCGTGGCCTACACCAGTCTGTTCAGGTCAGTGAGTTCCAAGTCGACCCTCACGTTAAGCACACTGTGATGCGCAACTTCTATGTAGATGACAGTCTGAAGTCCATGCCTACAGTCGAAACTGCTGTCAACTTGATAAAAAAGACACAGGACGTTCTCACCAAATCAAACCTGAGGCTGCATAAGATCACAGCAAACAACAAAGAGGTCATGAAAGCCTTTCCATCCAGAGATCATACAAGTGACTTTAAAGACCTGGACCTCGATGCAGACATGCTGCCAATGCAACACAGTCTTGAACTCAATTGGAACCTCCAAACAGACTGTTTCCTCTTCAGTGTCTCCGGTGAGATAAAACCTTATACTCGGCGGGGTGTCTTATCCACTATCGATAGCCTCTACCATCCTTTTGGGTTTGTAATAAAAGGCAAGGCTATTCTGAGCTTCCTTGACAGAACAGTCCAATCTTTCCATCTGCAGATCCTACACTGAAACTTCAGCAGCTGTCAGAAGAGAATTGTGCATCTTTTGATGACATGTCAAATGTTAGGTTTGTAACGGGGAAAGCCAAGCTGGCCTCCCGCCCTGAGCACACAATACCGAGACTAGAACTGCGCAGCAGTGCTTGCTGTTGAGCAAACAAACCTAATCTCAGCGGAACTAGACCTTCAGCTCAATGCCGTAACATACTACTCAGACAGCAAGGTGGTTCTGGGCTATATTTATAATGAAACCAGTTGCTTTTACATTTATGTCAAGGCAAGGCTATTTATATAGCACATTTCAGCAACAAGGCAATTCAAAGTGCTTCACACAAGACACCAAAAGTATCGAGACAAAGTGCAAAAGAAACACACCACAAAAAGGACACTCAAATACAAAGTCATTAAAGAACCAAAAGAATAGAACAGAAAATGAAAACAAGCTCAAATAGGATAAGACAAGAACGAAAGTTACAGTGCAGTGTAAGAAACAAATAATTATTTGATTGAATAAAAGCAGCGACAAACAGAAAAGTCCTCAGCCTTGATTTAAAAGAACTGAGAGTTGCAGCGGACTTGCAGTTTTCCGGGAGTTTGTTCCAGATATATAGTGCATAAAAACTGAACGCTGCTTCTCCATGTTTAGTTTTGACTCTGGGGACAGAAGCAGACCTGTCCCAGATGACCTGAGAGGTCTGGATGGTTCATAATGTAGCAGAAGATCAGAAATGTATTTTGGCCCTAAACCATTCAGTGCTTTATAAACAGTCTTTCTCTGAGTCTGCTGAAGATAAATG
>NTHP01000021.1:730731-763695 GCA_003416845.1 Oplegnathus fasciatus
TCTTTCTCTGAGTCTGCTGAAGATAAATGCATGGACAAGTTTTTCCAAATCCTGCTGAGACATAAGTCCTTTAATCCTTGATATATTCTTAAGGTGATAGTAGGCTGACTTTGTAATTGTCTTAATGTGGCTGCTGAAATTCAGGTCTGAGTCCATGACTACACCCAGATTTCTGGCTTGGTCCGTGGTTTTTAACATTGTTGATTGAAGCTGAGTGTTGACTTTAAATCATTCCTCCTTGGCTCCAAAAACAACTCCCTCAGTTTTGTCTTTGTTTAATTGAAAAAAGTTCTGGCACATCCAACCGCTGATTTGTTCAATGCACTTACTTAGTACTTGTATTGGACCATAGTCCCTTGGTGATACGGTGTTATGGTTACACCATAACCTCAGTGTTTGTCCTCATGTTTCTAAGTGTTCCCCACCCTTTTGTCTCCTGTATTACCCCTGTGTGTTTGTGTCTGCTTCTCTGTGTTGTCTGTGTGGGTGTGGCTCGTTCTTCCTGCCTCTGGAGCCCCGTTGGCTGGCACACCTGGACCCAATCAACTCATCAAGCTCTGCAGTATTTCAACCCCAGCTCTCCTTTCAGTCTTCGCCAGATTGTTCCATTACCTAGTGTGGTACATGCTCTCAGGCTAACTAGTTCTGGATCTTTCCTTGTGTTTTGCTTAAGTACTAACCTGTCTTCTGTCTCATGCTCCAGAGTTGCAGTACCAGTCAACCAGCCCTCCACGATCGCTATCCTCCAGCCAGCTTGCCTGCTCATTCCCTCTGCCATTTCCTGCCTCTCAAGCCCTGGATACACCAAGCCACCTCCACCAGCCCTCAACCTGTTCCACGCCATCAGCCCCACAATCCTGTCTTATGGTTTCAATAAATCAGTTAAACTTTAATTCTGAGTCAGTGTTCTGCACTTTGCGTCCACTGTTAAATCGGCACTTAACAGAACAATCTGGCCACTATGGACCCAGTGGACACTGACTCATTCCAGAAAGCTATCTCCTCCTCAGTTTACTGGGGCAGCACCATCAGCTTCTCCAAACCCTCATGGACATTCAACAAACCCTGGGGACTCAGGTAACCCAAATTGGAAAATTAGTTGAGACTATTGCCAATTAATTATCTCCGCCTCAGGCTACTCCGCCACTGCCATCTCCAGAACCACCTGTACATGAGTCACCTGTTCCACCTCCGGAGCCCTACGGTGGGGAATTAGGCAGATGCAAGGGTTTCCTACTCCAGTGTAAGCTGGTTTTCGACTGTGTTGGGAATATGTCCATGAATGTGAAACCTTACTCAAAATGGAGACTGACCGAATGGTTTCTTGTGAAGCATCAGAGGTGTATGAAGGCACTTGAGTGCATCTTCTGCGGCCAGCTGGGCCATTTTCTGTCTGCCTGTCCTCTTCGGCCAAAAGACTACGCTCATCAGTAGCTGTGGGGGCACTGGTGAGCCAAACCAACGCACCCATTGAAACCCCGCCCCGTATGCAAATTCAAGCCACTCTCTGTGTAAATCAAATGTCACTACCTCTGCTGGCTCTGGTGGACTCTGGGGCAGAACAGAGGTTTTTGGACAGAAACCTCGTCACCCAGGCTGGTATCTCCATCGAGCCCCATGAGATTCCTGCGAAGGTGTCAGCCCTGGATGGAAGATTCCTAGTCCACGTCACTCATCGACTGATCTTTGGGAAAGATTGTAAGCTGGACTTCATTCTGTCATTCAACATGTTTGCAATCTGCTCTTCCACCAGCAGAGGTCCCCGTAATCTCACTCACTGTCTCTCCCCCAGACCTAATGTCCCCTCTGTCTACCATGATTTAGGGGAGGTGTTCAGCAAGGAGAGGGCTCTCTCTGCGCCCCCGCACGACCCCTATGACTGTGCTATTGACCTCCTGCCAGGTGTCACACTGCCTTCCAGCTGACTGTACAGTCTCCCCAAGCCCAAAAGACATGCTATGAAAACTTACATCAACGACTCCCTGGCTGCTGGAATCATCCGACCCTCGTCTTCTCTGGTGGGCGCTGGCTTCTTTTTTGTGGCTAAGAAAGATAAGTCTCTCCGCCCCTGTATTGATTTTCATGGCCTCAATAACATCACAATCAAGAACAAATACCCCTTACCGTTGATCAACTCTGCTTTTGAGCCTTTACAGGGAGCCACCATCTTCACCTAGCTGGATCTAACACCCCCCTCGGCCACTTCGAATACCTGGTCATGCCATTCGGCCTAACCAATGCCCCAGCTGTGTTCCAAGCCCTGGTCAACGATGTCCTGCAAGACTTCCTCAACCACTTTGCCTTCGTTTACCTTGACGACATACTGATTTCCCGCGACCTCGCTGAGCACCAGTCTCATGTCCACTAGGTTCTCCAGAGGTTGTTGGAAAATAAACTGTTTGCTAAAGCTGAAAAGTGTGAGTTCCACATTGACTCAGTGGGGTTCCTGGGTTACGTCATTGGGAGTGGACAGGTGAAAGCGGACCTGGAGAAGATCAGAGCAGTGGTGGACTGGCCAAGAACTACATCCAGAAAACTGCTACAACGCTTCCTCGGCTTCGCCAATTTTTATAGGCGGTTCATCTGGAACTATAGCCGGATAGCAGCCCCACTCACCGGACTCACCTCCTCCTCCATTCCCTTCAGTTGGTCCACAGAGGCTGAGGAGTCCTTCAACCGGCTGAAAGAACTGTTCACCTCAGCTCCCATTCTCATCCAGCCTGACTCATCTCACCAGTTTGTGGTTGAGGTCGACGCCTGCATCTCTGCCTTCTTCTCACGCCGCCTCTCCCCCGCTGAACACAACTATGATGTGGGTAATCGGGAGCTGCTCACCATCAACCTGGCCCTGGAGGAGTGGAGACACTGGCTTGAAGGTACTGACATTCCTTTTGTTGTTTGGACTGACCACAAAAACTTAGCCTATATCCAGTCTGCTAAGCACCTAAACTCCCGTCAAGCCTGTTGGGCTCTGTTTTTTGGTCGTTTTAACTTTTCTATCACCTATCGACCAGGATCCAAGAATGTCAAGCTTGATGCACTATCCTGTCAGTTCTCTTCCGAGGAATCTTTAGCCAGCCCTGAATCCATCCCGCCCGACTCCTGCATGGCCGGATCACTCACCTCAGAGGTAGAGTCAGCGGTCAGAGAGGCCCAAAACACGGAACCCTACCCAGGTAATGGGTTGCCCAACCGTCTCTTCGTCTCTGACGCCACCCGCTCCCAGGGTCTTCAGTGGGGACATGCGTCGCGGTTTTCCTTGCATCCAGGTATTAGTCACACACTCTCCTTGTTAAAGAGACATTTCTGGTGGCCTTCTATGGATGCTGACACCCGAGCTTTTGTCACCGCCTGTACTGTGTGTGCCCACAGTAAATCCTCTCACCGTCCCCCGGTGGGGTTACTCCGTCCTCTGCCTGTCCCTGGTCATCCTTGGTCCCACATAGCCTTGGACTTTGTCACTGGCCTCCCGCCTTCTGAGGGCAACTCTGTCATACTTACCATTGCTGATCGTTTCTCCAAAGCTGCTCACTTTGTGGCCCTTCCTAAGCTCCCCCCAGCTCGAGAGACTGCAGATCTCATGGTCCAGCATGTTTTCCGTCTCCACGGTATCCCCTTGGACATCGTCTCTGACCGTGGACCCCAATTCATCTCACAGGTATGGAAATCCTTTTGCCAAGCCTTAGACACCACTGTCACCCTTTCCTCTGGCTTCCACCCCCAAACTAATGGTCAATCTGAGCGCACCAATCAGGAGTTGGAAGCGGCCCTCCACTGCATAACTGCCACTAACCCCTCCTCCTGGAGTTCACATCTCACATGGATTGAATATGCTCATAACTCTCTCACTTTCTCTGTTACTGGTATGTCTCCTTTCGAATGCTCCCTAGGATACCTACCACCACTGTTTCCAGCCCAGGAGGGGGAGACTGCTCTACCCTCTGTCCAGCACCACCTCAGGCGCTGTCACAAAGTCTGGAGGGAAACCCGGACTGCCTTCCTGCACTGACTGCTTGTCTAATTTTCAGAATTTTGTCAGTGAAGAAAGCAAATTCATTGCAGGTCCTGGTGGATAGAAGTTCAGAGACTACTGACACAGGAGGGTTTGTTAGCCTGTCAACAGCAGCGAACAAGGTCACGTGCATTATTATTGTTTTTGGTGATGATGTCATAGAAGAAGGACCACCTTGCATTTCTCAGTTCCAAATTATAAATGCGAAGTCTCTCTTTATAGATGTCATAATGAACCTGGAGATTTGTTTTTCGCCACCTGGATTCAGCTTTTCGACACTCTTTTTTTCAAATTCAATTCAGAGACAGCATTCACCTTAGTGGGTGCAATGGCACCAATAACATTTGTAATTTTAAATTGAAATTATCTCAAGCTCATTGACTGAGACCCAAGAGAGGGCGGGTGTGGAAGAGAAAACCTGAATAAATATGTCACTGGTGTTTTCAGTGATCTACCGTTTTGTGATTACCTGTGTTTGAATATTTGTGTGCACAGAGATAGTGCTCTCAAACAAAACACAGGAATGAGAGAGCAGTCACCACAACCTTGGAAATGTTCAGACCCTTAGAGATAATTAATTCCAGAGTGTGCCCCTCATTGTGTGTGGGCTCTGCCACATGCTGAGTCAGTCCATAGTTATCAAGAACACAACACAGTTCTTTAGTCCCTCTGTCCTGGGGGTTGTCAACATGGATGTTAAAATCACCAACAATAACTACACAGACAAAGTCAATACAGATTATAGACAACAGTTCAGTAAAGTCATCAAAAAAGGTTGCACAGTATTTAGGTGGCCTGTAGATATTTAGGAACATAGCTTGAGAGGAGGAATTCAGCTGAAGAGCCACATATTGAAAAGAAGCAAAATGTCCACAAGATATCTGCTTTCATTGGAGGGAATCATTAAACAAAATGACAACTCCACCTCCTTTCTTATGCACTCTTGGGAGGTGTTGACTCGATAAGAACAGCTGCCCTGTTACTTTGGTCTAACCAAGTTTCAGTTAAAAACATAAAATAAAGCACAATTGCGCTTGATAATAAAATCATTGATTAAAAATGTTTTTCCTGCCAAAGACCTGACGTTTAATAAAGCTAGTTTTAGTGTGTTAAAAACATTATCTGGGAGAGGCTGAGTGCTTCCTGTTTCTTAGCAGATTCAACATTCTTTTTCTATTACCTATCAAGCCAAAAATTGAGGAAGCTATTGGCACACAGGGGCCCAGCTTATCCTGGAAACAGTCATGGGTGCCTTGCAACCTGGACCCAACAGATACAAATTAGAGTTTGCTGCATTTTGTACACAAACAACCTTATCAGGCTGGGGAGACAGCATGATGCCGTTGTGGAGGGAGGGGAGGTGGTGGGTGTCATAGCTATGATGATTGTGTCAAAACTGGTGGAGATGGACGCCAAGGGGGATTTATGGAAAAGAAAATGTGAGTAGGCCAGGGGGTAAGTTTAGTTCCAGCAGTGACCAGCTCCTTCATCTGGTCAGTGAACTCCAAGAGGGCAGAGGAGGCAGAAAGGGTGACTAGAGAGGAGGATGACCTGGATGGGATTTGGGCAGGTGAAGGAGGTGGATCCTCACAGACATGGGTGTTGGTGGAAGGGGGGTGGAGGGGAGTGGAGACTATATATGTTACATAATATGTTACAGTTGAACAATTTTACTCATGACTTGTTAAGGCAAAGTCCATCTGCCTTAAAAAGATGTCTAAGGTCCCAGAAAAAGTTGAAATTGTCAAGAAAACGCACTGAATGTATGGTACATGCAGTTGAAAGCCATTTGTTCAGTGCCAACAATCTACTGAATCAACTCTTCTCCTGACTGGCGGTAGAGGGTCACTGATAAACACCTCAGCATTCAGGGAGCTGACTGTGTTCAACAGATCAGCACTCCAGACTGTTGTTTTACAACATAATTTGACCCTATGTGCATTATGATATTTTTTACAGTTGGGTGTGCAGCCACGATATGCAGGATTCTTTCTGTAAAGTCTATACTCGGGAAAACGAGTATTTTGGTGTTTTTACTGCACATGCTTTTTACATCTTTTACAGCAAAGTCTCCCACAATCAGAGTTTGAGGCTCAGTTGTTAGCTTTCCCTGTAGCCTTTTTCTTCCCAAGTTACTTTTAATCCTTACCCTGCTGTGTGAAGATGTGAGGTTATCCAGGTCATCAGATGGAGATCCAGGGTCCTGCAACAGTAGAGAAAATCTGTTCTTCAGTTGCACACTCAGTTGTTAGGGAGGTTTGATGCTAGTTCTCCCTTTTGCAGCTGTCCACGTTTATGTTAAGTACAGGGATTGAAAAGGTGCTCTGCCTGGATGATAATGCAGGTCGTCCGGTCAAGTCTGAAATATCAGTTTACTGCTATGTGTAGAGCAAACCACTGAATGTGTGTTCTACAGTGAGGGGTGATTGAACTCACAAGTGGACAGCGCTAAATACAAGTGTAAATGACCACCAAGATGCATTGTGACCAGATCACTCAAACCACTTGCCGAGGTGGTCTGGGATGCATTTGACTGTACGCATTGTAGTGTAAACGCTAATGCATCCTGATGTGTCAGGAAAATACATCATTAATGCATCTTGTCCTGTGCTCTTTTGCAAGTCACAAATGACTTTGTCCTGCCCATGTCAACAGTTGGAATAGCCCATACATGTATATTTTTTAACACTTTTGTTTTCTTACACAAGTGGTCAACTGGACACCTTGGAGACCCATAATAAACACAGGTGTGAGCAGCGATGTGTCTCCGCTGTCCACTTGTGTTTGGATCACTGAAACACATTTTAAAACCAAGTGTAAACAAGCTCAATAAGGGAGCTTTTTGGACACAGCCGCAGAGTCGGCTTGATTAGGGACAGGTGTGGCTTGATGTGGGAATGAGGAGCAGGTGTGCTGGTGTTTGTGGAAATGGTGACTGGAAAGGCAGGAAAGTCTGAGAGAGGGTGGCAGAGGCCTGAATGAAGTGAGAAATGGCTGGTAATGGGGATGGACAGGCAGACAACAAATTTCTATGTAACCATGTAATAATAATAATATTATGGATTATGGATTATGGAGATGTCTCTGTGATGCTGAAGGAAAGACCCCCGTCTTTCAAAAACCCTAACTCTGGCAGAATTTAATGCAGCTTTCGGTGTATTCAGAGATGTCATATGCGAAGTTTATCCATCCCATAGAGCCGAGCTGGACACCTATCTACTCATCATTTCCGATCTGGCCATGACCTACGGAGGAACACTATTCTATAAGTACCATAAGTCAATTTCTGCAAAAGCTGCCATGTACATTCAGAGGTTCAACCGGAGACTGGAAAGGTCAGTAGTCGACCTGGCTCTCACAAACAGGCATTTCACGGGCACCAAGCTCTCTCCTGCTCAATCTGTGGCTCCTTCTCTCACTCCCCCAATCTGTGCCCAAAGTCTGTGGCTATAGGACAACCACCCAAGCCTTTCCCAAGCCCCCAACCTGGAGAGACTAAGCTACTGTGCAGACGGGCAGCCAAAGTCAGTGTGCCCAAGATGAACCTGCCTTGTGAGAAAAGAAAAGAAAAAATAAAGCATTCAACCCCAGTCAACGTCCCTGAGCCAGGGAAGGCTCTGAAAAAGATCCTAACTGCTGTTTCATCAATTATTTGATTACAGGACTGGTTCAAGGGTTCATGGCTGGTTTGACTTGGTTGCCAAAAGTGTCATTTGTTTGCAACAATTTACAATCTGATTTGAAGGAGCCTGAGACAGTTGATGCATTACTGGAACAAGAGATTGAGAAAAGATTCATGATTGGTCCATTTTAAAAATCACCCTTTCCAACGTCTCACATTAATCCTATAGGTATAGCTATATATATATAAAGCGCCTAATCACTGATTTATCTGCTCCTCATAATGGCAAAGCTCAAAGCATCAACAGTCTCATCCCCTTGGCACCCTTCTCCCTGTGTTATGCTTCTGTTGACGATGCCATTAAGTTTATAAAGAAAGCAGGTAGGGGCGCATGGCTGGCCAGGGCAGGTATCACAGATGTGATGCCTTTATATCCCTCGCAATGGCATCTATTTGGTGTTAAATGGAGAGAAAAAAATTATTTTTCAGTTAGGCTCACCTTTGGTTGTCGCAGCAGCCCAAAAATATTTAATACCTTGTCAGAGGCACTTTGCTGGATTCTTCTAAATAACTGTAAACTGCCTTTTGTGCTGTACCTCTTAGATGATTTTCTGCTAGTGGACTATCCAAAAGCAGATCGATGTATCTCTGCTCTCAAACATACCTTTGCAAAATTGGTTATTCCTCTATCTGAAGAGAAAACTTCAGGCCCGCTTAAGGCTATAGAATTTCTAGGCATCACCCTAGATAGCAACTTGATGCAAGCCTACCTGCCTCTTGAAAAATTAAATCGCATCAGAGAGGTCATGAAACAGCGCAGGAGGCAGTAGCGATCTCAAAAAGAGAATTGCTGTCTTTGCTTGGGTATCTTAAGTTTGCGTGTTATTCCCCCGGGATGCTCCTTTTTATCCAAGCTTCTTGACCTCTCTAAACCGGTAGAGAAACGAGAAAAATGATATGGTGAGCTTGGATGCAGGCTGCAGATCCAAGCTCCACTTCTGGTCTCTTCTGTTTGACAAATGGAATGGCATCTCATTCTTCTATAATGAGAAACAAGAATTTTTGTCAGCTAGTAAGTTGTATACAGATGCAGCCCCTTCTGTTGTTGTTTTTTTTTTTTCAATAATCAGTGGTTCGCTGATGTATGGCCAAAAGATCTGTCATCCTTGCCAGAATACGCTTCTTCTACTGCTCTAATGGAAATATACCCAATTGTGGCTTTGCAACCCACCTCCACCCCAGCTCTTTTCATGCTGTGTCTGACTTATCAGTGTCATTTCTGTTGTCATTGATGCCTGCTCTGTTATGTTCCCTATGGGGGGGTCTTTTGCTGCTGCTCTCCAGAACAGAGCGATGCTGCCAAATATAACCTACTGCAAATGAAAAAAAAGTTTCTTTGACTGAAGTGGTCCAGACTGAACTGTATGTTTTGTCTCTCAGATGGGAGGGAGGCTCCAGAGACTGTTGTAAGATGAGTTGTATCACTGTTGACATATGATGGTAAATCCCACCAGACCACATAGCTAAACAAAATAAGTTGTTTCAGTGCAGTTCTAAAATGACCCACATGAGCGTTTTCTGATCTGCCACCTCTATGGTTAAGGTCTGGTTAGGTTTAGGCAACTAAAACTACTTGGTCCAAGTTAATGATCGCATACAACCAATGCTGGCAGTTAGTAGACATGGTGTGAACCCTGGTCTCCATCCATTCAACCACCTCCCTCAGTACTGAACATAAACATTTAAACTGAAGTCACAATTAATCATCCCATTTTGAGGTCAATATGAATGTTGGTTATTTTTACATTTATTATTGATAAAAGGAAGGTAAAAAGTCTTTGGCGAAATGCTCCTTTCCTCTTAGCAGCTGGATGGGTGTGTCTGTGTTTGACTGACTGCAGCTAGCAGGCTGAGCCCCAGCAAGAGAATGGAGAGAAAAATAAAACAAAGTTGCTCTAAAAAACTGTAGCTTACAAGCCATTAATAGTTTTGTTGGTGGTATTGGAGAGAAATTATCACAGCAGCATCTGACCGGACCAAAGGGACATTTGCAGGTATGTTTACATGCTGTTTAATGTGCTGCAGCTTGACAGCTAATTAGCTGTCTAGCCTGCAAACTGACGTTAGCAGTGCGCTTTACCCTGGTGAATGTTTGTTTGGTGAGTCGTTCAAAAAGCTAAGGTGCAGGACAAGATGTGTGTTCATGTTTGTAAGTTAATTAAGAAGAAGACTTTAGCAGGAAAGCTAATGTAGTGGTTGTTCAAAGTCTGTGGCTCTGCCTGTGAAAGAACACTGACGTGACTGCTTTTAAATATGGTTTAAAATTAAATGAAAACAAGTCTTTTATCTACCAACAGCTTTCTGACTGGTTTGTGCAAAGAGAAGGTGCAATCATTAAACCAAAAATTATGACATTAAATGAGAGCATAAGGTGCACAAAAGGTACATTCTCAAAAAAGATGAGTCATTGTTTCATCTATGCTGTGACAGAAGGAACAAAGTTTGCAGATGACAGCAGAATGTTAATACCTGACTGAATAGCATCAAAACAATTACATATTCTCTAGAGGGTACAGGAATATTATATTCTGCATAGGGGCTTTAAAGTAACTTCAAATGCTGTATGACATCATCATGTCTTGTTTATGGTGGTAAGGGTTAATAGTTCACATTCAACAACAAATATTTGACCATTTGACCTAGTATTCTCCTTGAAATGGACAGCTGATATGCACTCAACCCTGCTTGATAAAACGTAACAGCACATCAAATCATTCCTGCTGTTACAGTTTTGACACCTCTGAAGCCTTTCTCCCACTGTGTCCAGCTTCAACATTTCAGCTCATGTGTCACGTCACCACCAAAAAAGAGCCGGTCTCAGCTGCAGCACATGGTGGTGCCAGATCAGCAGAAAAGCTATCAGCTTTTAACACAACAGAATCAATCACAGTCAGACTGCCAGAGCTGCGCTCAGCTGTACCGACAGAAAGAGCTCTCACCGCAGCGTACAACTTCAACAACTGCAGCCACACACCTTCACCTTGCTGAACTGAGGGAACATGTTTACACATCAATCAGTTTTTTCTAACCCCCAGCTTCCCAAATGCTGATGAGACAGAAGGAAAACATAACTTCAACACAATAAAACTATTGAAAGTCAGTGCTATGTCATGCGAGTGTTGCTGAGCTAAACGTAGAGACCAGTTAAACAGAAGAAGACAGAGGCAGGAATGAAAGGAAGTGTCAGCATGTTGTAAACAAGCTAAAAACCGTAAGGCTGTGTTCCAGATTGTGAATATTCACATTTCTTGGGATGTCTTTGTGCTGGAGGCACTGGTGCACGCAAAAGAAATAGAACTCCGGATAGAATCAATTTTGGTTAACCTTTATGCTGTTTTCCTTGTAATTAGAAGTGATGCAGTAATGTTTCAACTAGGGATGTCCCGATCAAGTATTTTCGCCCCTGATCCCGATCTGAGTCATTTAATATTGAGTATCTGCCGATACCAAGTCCCGATCCAATACTTGTATTTTCCTAGATAATACAGTTGCACAGTGCACACCTCAAGTACATTAAAGTTATTAAAATCAATCCAGTGTATATTCTTGACAATTGAATAGCTCTGCAGTGCATTAAGAAAAAAATTGCCTGCATCCAAGCTGTTCTTAATGTATTTTTATTTTTAATAAAATAACATGTTATAAAATAACAAACCCTCTCTGTAATCTTTTTGGCCTTGTCACTGTCTCGAGGGAATTCCTCTCCTTTTAAAAGTATCCTCCAGTGTTTGTTGCTTCGGTGCAGCCTTTGCCTGAGTTACCTGAATGAACTGTTTTCCGTTGAGTGTTTATTTTGGCTGCGGGCAGGGCTCAACGCCTGCTGGTTTTCAACGGGCACTGCCTATAATTCGTCTTTGAAGGAATACAGGACGAGTGGCCACAATCAATACAAGCTATCCACTACTTAGCAAGGTAGCTACCACCCTTAGCTAACAGTACAGTCTATTGTTTTGAGTGTGGCTGGTGAGTGTACACACGCGGACTCTCAAGCGTAGTATGAATGGAAACGCATGCCCGTCTGCAAGCCTGCAGTAGGTGCACGGAAAGTATGTCGTGGAGTGGAGGAGAGATGGAGAGTTGACGATGGCTGCACTTGCTGCGTTGCTGTGCAAGAAAGCTTCGCGAGTAAAAACACCTTTGTGACAGCTGACGTAAAACAAAGGATCAGGCTTAGGTGCTCAATATAGCCAGTACCGATCAGTTAAAAAAATGCCTCGATCGGTCCTGATTTAGAGATTTGAGATCGGATCAGGACATCCATAGTCATTAGTCATTTGTGGTCAAAAGTGTAACTCAATGGAACTTTAACACCTTTATCTTTTAGCTAATGTGCAGCATACATGTCTTAACATACAACAATATGACCGTTTTCAAACAATTCAACATAAAGGAATACAGCTTTACTTGTCATCATTGCTGCAGCATCTGTCCCAACACCAAACAGTGTGTTGTATGTGCGCTCCTATTCCCCAGAGACACTCTGTCAAACCATCTTAACAATTATTGACACAGGCAGAAACAGTCCTGATGTAGCTACAATATATGCTTTCATATTTCCTATTTCAAGTATTTATCAGCTGCCTCCATGTTAGTAAGTCAATATGTAGCCTATGTCCTGGTGAGTTTAATTTTTTATGAGCCACTATTTTAAAGGTCAGTTCACACAGATCACACACACACACACACACAAAAACTATCAAGCCTTGGACAAATGTGTGGGTTTACTGTGTAAGCCCATGTCTAGGATCCTGTCTGACTACCATTAGGAGTTGCCATAGTAATGCCTTTTGAAATCCTACACATTTAAAAAAGTTTAAAGAATGAAAGTTTTAGTTTTATCATTGATCTGTTTGGTTAAAAAAACAACAGGTGCAAGAGAATTCAGACTTTTAGTGAGGCTCCAATGAGATCTGGCCCTCCAATATCTCTATTCAGAAACCAAGATTTCCTCAGCCCCTGTTCAGCTCCTTTTAGCTGCAGGCTACTGCTGCCTACCCAAACAGCAAAACATCCTGAGCTCCATATGATGACTGGTCAGTGAAATCTGCACTCAATCTGTGCCAAAGGCACAAAACTGCTTGTAGATTGAACAATGTCCCTTTCTTTTTATTGATACCACAGAAAAAACATCACCACAAAACCCAAAATAACTACATAAGTAATTACTTTGATCAAACTTAAAGAAACTGAGGCCACATTTTGGTGAACCTCTGCATATTTTGAGTTGGGTAAACTCACTAATATGTGTTTGACTGAATGCTAAAAAAGATTCAGTACAGTCTTTGAGAAACAGCCAAGAAACTGAGTTAACCAATGTCAAGAAGATCAGCATACCACTTCATTCAATTGTGTAAAACATTATAGAAAAATTAAAATCTGAGTTGCATGAACTTAATTTTATTAATTTTCATCAATTCTTCCCTTCTATGTTTGAAGTCTAATCCACTTCAAATAATTAGCTAGCACTGACATACATTTCATTAATAAAGGAAAGAGAAAGAGGGGTATTTTTTTCCATGTTTGTGGACTCTCCTCCTGCCGACTCTGCTGGTCTGTCGAGGTTTTCAAATGTAAACATCGGAGTAATCAAGAGGAGACAAACACCAGCTACGACCCTGACCATGTAGTCAAGCGAGACCATCTCTGCTTCCAACTTTTTCGGTTGCCTGTAACAGCCTGTAGACTGGTTTCTATGTAAAGGACTCTGGATGGTTTTGTGAGCTCCCGAGTGCCTTTCCTCTCTTCAGCTCCGNAACACTAGCTAACGTTAGCTCTATGATACCACTTCATATTTATACAGAATTTAGATGATGTTATTTTCAATGTTGATGGAGCAGCTACAATGTTAGCAAGCCTTGATCGATCCGAACTCCATTCAGAAAAGTATTTAAATATAAAAGTATTTTAGAAGTTGTTTGTTGTCTTGCAAACAGACATGACAAAGCATGACTTTTTACAAATCAGCATCATGATGTAGTTATTTCAACATTCTTTTGATCCGTTTATTGCAATTAAATCACAGCAAAATCTGTTTATTTTGGGATCATAACGCTGTAGTAAGTGGAGTCCGCTAAGCTAATGTCAACAAACGACCAACACACACCACAACTCGACACATCAACACATCTTATTTATAATATTCCATCTAGTTAACTCACCGTTAGNGTTTTCATCCAGACTCCATTTAAACTAAACTAAATGGGTCACAAGACTTTCAACTATTAAAGTTGTTTTGGGCTTTTTGAAATCTTTCACAGTTTTTGCAATATCGCAGTTTTGGTTTTATGCTTTTTTCAGTCCTTTTAAGAGTTTATAATGAGTGTGTATGTGGCGGAATTTTTGGAGCTAGAGTGGGTGACATCAGGGGGATGCTTCTTATCCACCTTATTTTGAAACGCAAATATGGACGCAGTTTCCGGGTTTTTGTGCGAGACTTCCTGTCAGGCACTTCCGCTCATTGGCTAGCTAACTCACTTTTCAGCGCAGCAGAAGCTAACACAACAACTTTTTGGACAACTGTGGCTTCAAGGAAAACCGGAATTGTTAAATATGCTAATTAAGCTAGTTAGCTCTGTTGACAAAAACGATCAAACGGAAGTACGGCACAAAAACCGAAAGTTCGACCGACTGTTTCCAAAATAAGCTGGATAAGCTTTTGACCCCCTTAGTTACTGTTGCTACGTCTGTCAAACTTTCACTCATGGTGCATATGCAGATTACAATGATAATGTGGCAGATGTACCATTTGAAATTCGGAGTAATTTTTCAAACAATGGATTTCAAACAGAAGTAAATTAAAANTTTTGGACAACTATGGCTTCAAGGAAAACCAGAATTGTTAAATACGCTAATTAAGCTACTTAGCTCTGTTGATGGAAACGATCAAATGGAAGTACAGCACAAAAACCGGAAGTTCGACCGACTGTTTACTTCGCGTTCCAAAATAAGGTGGAAAGGCGACATAGGTGGCAGCCTAGTGCACCATCCAGAGGAGTGTGCCAAAATTGCAATTTTTTTTTTAAATTTTGAGATAAAAAAAAAACATGCTAGAACCGATATTGTAAATCGCCTAAATAATCTGTTTTTCATGTTTATTCAATCTATGGGTATTTTATGAAGGCTGTGTTGATTTTGTTCCGTTAGTTGCATTATAAAGGCTGGTGCTTTTATTTTGAAAGAGTAATGCTGGTAGGAGAAAAAGACGCAGGTAAAAACATCAGGTGTGTCTTCCAAATCAGGGATGTCAAACTTTTTGGTTGTTTAGCACCTGGCTGATAAGGGCACGAGGTTTGTCAGTATTTTTGTTTCATATTGTGTGTCTAACCTTATAATGCTTTTTATGTTTTTTTCTGAGTTTAAATGTGAGTGCGTGTAAGCTAGCAAAACTGCTGAATTAACTTGCTCAATGCACCACAATTCTGTCCTGCTAACAAGCAGTTAACATTCCTTGGTTAAATTCAGCTTTTAACTTTGGTAAGTTAAAAAATGGTAATATTTTGTTTTCTTTTTAGCTCTAACGGTGTTCATGGCATGTTTTGGAGCTACAGTATTATCAGTCAAGCAGTTGTGAACCATCATTTGGAGAGTTAGACCATCATTCAGATGGGGATGCTACAGATATTATATCTGTATAGCAATAGTCAGTATTTTTGTATTATTAGTTCTTGTCCTCGTTTGTAATAAATAAACGTGCAGTACTTGTACTGTAGAACTGTTAAGAAGTTTTGATTGTAATGTTTTTTTTGGGGGGGGGGGCACGCCAGGGGAAGCTTGTCAAGGGCGCTGAATGTGCTATGTCCGGCACTGGGTGGCATCATGGTTAGAGTGCAGGGTTGCTGTAAAACAAAGATTTCTCTTAAACTTGCTCTTATTCCCACAATTTTTACTCTTCATACACAATCTCCACATTATTAGTAGGGAAACTTGTCTTGTGTCTGCTGATGACATTATAGCAACAGGACTGACAGTTTTTGAATAATCTGCCTTCAACTGTTTCACTGACTGTAATGTTATTTTACCTCTCAGTCTTAGGCGAAAATATAAATGTGCCCTTTTTTGAACTTTGATTTGTTGGGTCTTTTTTAACTTCACACAAATTACACATTTACATGTGTGTGCAGTTTTCTCATGATGGTGTCTTCTTTGACAAGAACGTTTACAGGTCTCTCTATGTCTCTCACAATGACTAAGCAGTTTTACACACAGCTGATGTTGATTGGCTTATTAAACCTCCCGCAGCTTGTTCCTCTGTTCTGACTGGTGGATTGATCTGAAGCTATTTTTGGCAGTTGGATCTCTCTCTTCTTTTTAACTGTTAATTCAAATATTGAGCTGTTTCAGGTTTAATTAGTGTAAATGCTGATTCAGCAGCATTCACACTATTGTTATTGTAGTCTCTATTATTATTCTTCCAAAGGGTTTTTGCTTCACTACTACTTCTGCATATTTGTAGCTACAGAAACCATTCAAATATCAAAATGTTCAGCTTTTTAAGGACATTTATACTATTACTTTTCTATTTGCTGCCTTTTAATACTTTTGAAATTTTGAGCTTTTTTCAACATTTTTTTTACAATGCAAGTGATCCCCATGTAACACACAAGTCAGTCTCTCTCCTTGTCTGTCTCTTCCTCTCTCTCTCTCTGTCTGTCTGTTGCTGTCTGTCTCTCTCTCTGTGTCTCTCTGTATGTCTGGCTGTCCTTCTGTCTTTGTCTTTCTCTCTCTCTCGCTCTCCTCCTCAACAATCTCCATTTTGGAGTTCTACTTCTGTATCCATTTAGCTACCAAAACCATTCACATATCAAAATGTTCAGCTCTTTAAGGACCTTTATGCTATGATTCAGCTATTTTCTACCTTTTATACTTAAATTCAATTCTATCTGTCTCACAAAAATAGAAAAACATACATACTGACACACCTAGACAAACACACACAAACACACACACACATAAACACACAAAAACAGTTTTGTCTGTCTTTGTGGACACACACACACATACCGAGTTCCAACCAGGCAACAGGAGCTCACAATGGGTGCTTGGTGGAAACCTGATTTTCAAAATAAAAGTCCCCAGATGGTAACAGGAGCTTACCAGGAGGCCACAGACAAGGCTGGATTTTCAAGATAAAAGCCCCAGATAGTAGCAGGAGCTTACTGAGGGACCATGCACAAGGCTGGATTTTCAAAATAAAAGCCTCAGATGGTAACAGAAGCAATACTGGGGGGCCACGGACAAGGCTGGAATTTAAAAATAAGCAATTAATTTCAGATTTCTGCATTTTCAGCAATGCTTTGTTATTTATTCTTTCGTCTGTTTTTCGGTTGACTACTACTTCTGCATATTTTAAGTTACAGAAACCATTCAAATGTTAAAACTTGCTCTTTAAGGACATTCATGCTTCTATTCAACTTTTTCCCACCATTTATGCTTTTTAAGATATCTTATGTTTTTTTCAACAATTTAGTACAATGGATGTAAAAACTACTGGCAATATGACAGTTTAGCTTCCAGCTTTTCGGGCAATGTATTTCTCTTCTTAGCCTCTTTAGGTAATGCAGTTCAGTTTCTAATACTGGCAGTTTATTTAACATTTCTGCATTTTCAGCAATGCTTTGCAACTCTCAGCTCTTTAGGCCAATGCAATTTTTGTTTCAAAGTGTTTAGCAATTCAGTTTATCTGTGTGATATCAATACAAAGCATTTCCTCTTTCAGTCTTTTCAGGCAATTCATGTCTACTTCCAGCTTTTACAGTATTACACTTTAGCTTCCAGCCTTTCTAGAAATCTATTTCATCTCTCAGTTTCTTTAAGTAATGCAGTTCAGCTTCCAGGTTTTTCAGGCAATTCATTTCACATTTCTGCATTTCCAGCAATGCTCTCAAAATCATTTCAGCTATCAGCATTCACATGCATTTTCTGCAGGACACGCAATTTTCTAGTTCTTTATTGTTTATTATTTTGCCATTTTTGGCTTCTATCTACTTCTGTCCTGTTTGTGTTATGTCAAAACTTACATCTTCTTCAGGAGATGTATGCTATTACTTTTCTTTATTGTAACGTGTCAGTGATTTTATATATTTTTTTTAAATATTGAAATTTATAATGGAAGTCTATGGGAGTAATGGTAATGTAAAGTTGAAATCTCAACAACTACAAGTGCTCAAGTATTCATACAACATGGTACCTAAAGTGCCACCATGTGGTCAGGCCTGTTTTACATGTTTTACACATAAGTTGCTTGGTAAATTGAGAGGATTGGAGCTTGTAGGTTTGAGGTCAGCTGTTTGTGTGTTGTTGGATTGAACAACATTCGTCTTCATGAAGGCCACCTCCTGGATCATCCTGGAGCAGTTTTGGGAGTTCGCCATGGAACTGTTGCTGTCCCTCTTTGGGTGTCAGTGTAGTTCCCCACTGTCCGGTCATTGGTGGCTCTCTCTTATCAAAGGATAACTGGCTTACGTATTATCATCATTCTAATAATGCTAATAATTTGCATTATTTCTTTTCTTTCTTTAATTATTATTTGTTTTATTTAGTTTTGATTTTTAGCTTTGTTTAGTTTTTTTCTAGTTTTCGTCATGTTTCCTCTGTTTAAATGTGCACAATATAGCATATGTTCTTCTTAAGTCTGTATTGTCTGTACCATCATTTTGCACCAATAAAAGGAGCAGATATAAAAGTCTTTGGAGACTTGTGTCTAGCATCTGAGCTTAATAAATCTGGGTATTTAGCTGACCTGGAACCAGATCTAAACAGCCATGGTTGTCAGAGTCGAACCCTGAATGAGATGCTCACGTTGCTCTGTGCTTGCTACACGTGTGACAAGTAGGGATGGGAATTGATAAGATTTTATTGATACCAATGCCATTATCGATTCTGCTTATCGGTCCGATTCTTTATCGATTCCCTTATAGATTGTTATTGATGATTCATGTGGGAAAAAAGTAGGCCTACACAGGTTTTCAGCATCAACGCAACTGTTATCTCTGAGTCTGAACACAGTGTATTTGTACAGCAGTCATTTTCATTTAGGTTTTCTTAGTCAAAGACAAAATCTGCTAAGCCTGCCTGTGTGGCGCTAATATTATTTTAATAGAGGATATTTACCCTATTTACCTATTTGGTTGGGAAGCAGTCAAATACATGGCATTCCTGGAATTTAAGACCATGTTGCATAGAAAGATGTTTCAGCATATTGCTTGTGTTTCCACTGTTGTAAAAGTAGCATAGCAAATGTGTGGTTGAGTGAGGGAGGGAGAGAGTGATGGTGAATGCGGAGTGAGCAAGTGGAGGAGAGGAAAGTTTAGCGGTGAACTTATCAGGAGCTAGTGAACGTGCAGTGGGGGATACAGTTTTTGCATAAATAAAGGCTGCAGCTATACAAGACCAACAGAAGTTTCCCATTTCTTCTTTTCCCAACTTCAGGGTGGAGCCAAGGGGGTTAGCTCCGAAGTGAGTAATGTAATCGGCTTCGGCCCTGGAGGCACACACCCTGTGCTTCCCAGCTACGGTCTGGAGGCCAAAGCAGGAAAAGCTGACACCACTCTTACTTGAAATTGTAATTTTACAGACACTACAATTAGCACTGTTGTTGTCTTTCTTCGTGAAATGAAGCCGCGCTTTGGACTGTTTCTGACTCTCCGCCATGACTCCTTCTTGTTGCAAGTGTCCAGCAACGTAAACACAAGAGTTTGACGTCATTGTTTTGCAATACACAACTGTCAGCAAAACTGCCAGCATTGATAAAAGGAATTGATAAGCTCGGAGGCATCCGATACGATGGATCGGACAATTTGGAACCAGTTCTCAACTGAACGAAGCAATACGCTGTGTATCAGGACTGTTTGTGTGTGTTTCTGCCCTGTGCTGGTCAAATTAGCTTCAAGTTGCTAAGAACTAATGCGTAAGTAAGGTTTTGGTTAAAGTTCACACCTCCCAGCATTCTCTGTGTCGAGGACAACTGATTGAACACCTGTTCCACTTTTTGCTGCAAAGACTTCCTTCCTGCAATGGTAATTAACAACAACACTGTGAAGAGACTGTCACTGATTTATAAGTGTGAATATATGAAGATATCTTGCAAGGAAATGGAATAGCTAATACAATATAGTTGCATATTGATCTTATTTGTAAGAAAATGGGTTGTTGTTACAGGAGCTAAACCAGATAGCTACAGTGTGGTGGTAAATGTGATGACATCCCAGTCTGACAGTTTTCCTTTTGGAAAGGGTTTTCCAATACAAGAATACACAACAACATGAAAGTCACCATACTTACACAGACATACACTCCATAGACAAAAAGTTATTTATTAGAAGAAATATGTAAAGATATACAGTACATACATAAAGATATGTATTGAACAGCAAGAACAAGATTCAGGGTTTGATAATGGTCACTATCTTACAATACTCACTGAGATAACTGCTTTGGTATTTTGAAATAGGCGCTTAGTAGAGTAAGCATATTTCTTAGGTGAAATTGGCTGCTTTTAAAAAATATGCTTAAATGTTAACACTTCAGATGAGTGTTATTGAAGAAGGCATTTTCTAAACTAATTTCCATAAAAACAATATGAATGAATATGCAGCCTTTCTGTCATGACAGAGAGTTCCGAGCTCCACCTAAACTGGTGTGGACAGCAGTGAGTCTTATTTTGTCTTAAAGCTTTCGGTAGATGGAGAGGCAACTAAGACTGAGAGACAGCACAGATGCAAGTCTGATGCAGTGAAGTGAAAGTATTTCATTCCCAGTCATCACTGCAAGACATTTAAGAACCCCTTCAACTTGCATGCATAATTTCCTTGGCAAGAACTGTTGTTATTGAAGGCCACTTAGTCAGTTGACTTACAAAATGCATCTGCAATTAGCTGGTTTATAATTGCTTTTGGTCCATTATTGATTCACTGTCCTTTAGTACGTATCCCTCAGCTGAATGAGGTCCCCCTAAGAGTGAAATGATAATCATGGCTGTGTACTCCAAACCAGAGAAATAGAAGAGCAGAGATTATACATTTCTGCCCCTCAGCTTTCCATTAAAGCTTGATAGTGATTTCAAATGACACTACTGTGTTTTAAATAAGGGCAAAAAACATGACTGACTGGAGAATTATAATACTTAACACTCCACCCCTCTTTATCCCTCTTAATGTGCTTTTGTATTGAAATGACTGAACTGACTGTAGAGTATAGTCATAAGCTATTGGTAGTGAGCACAGTTAGACAGCAGAAAATAATACAAATGGTTGTCATCAGTTTTCCTCACATGGTGTCTGGCCCCTTTGAGAGCTCAGATATATGACATGTGCTCCGAGTTGAACAGCAGCACCTTTGCATTGAAGAGAACCAGCAAGTGATGTTCATACCTCCTGACCGCCTCCCTGTCGAAGCATGTGGGCCAAGATGAAATGGGTGGACACTACAGAACACACGTGGAAGTCTACTAGCCGTCCATCAGGTCATGGTGACAGCAGGCAAAGTGAAGGAGCCCAGACATCCCTCTCCGTGGCCCACATTCCTCAGCTATTCCTGGGAGATGCAGAGGCATTCCCAGGCCATATGGGATTGTGGACTACCTGACTGGTTGGCCACGGTATTTTAGACTGCAGGGCTGACACTGTGGTAAGCAACATGGGGGCCCCATAGTGGACAGTCCTGTTACCCTTTCTGCTCACCCTATACTCCTCAGATTTTACATAGAACTCTACATCCTACCACTCTGCAGTTGTGGGCTGCATCGGCGAGGGGAAGTAGTACAGGGGCGTCATATAATAATTAAATTATAATATTAATCAATATATAATTGAGTGCAAGGATGCTGCTTAGTATGTCTGGAAATGAATGTTCTGTGACGCAGTGATGTCTTGGTACTTTTAAGTTTGAAGCTAACAGATATCAAGACAGGCAAATCAGGTACAGGTTATGGCAATCCAAAAAGTGCACGACAACAATCTGTGAACAAATTTGATGGTAGTAGTCCAAATACGACAGAAACAGTCAAACAGAGATTTAGTGTCACACAAAGGCTGTCGGGAAACAGTGTGTGCGTGAAATCACGGTAAGAAGATTGTAGGCAGGGCATTATTTCACTGAGTTCCTGCAGTGAACAGTGTCACAAGGATGTGTGTCACCAACCATATGTTTTATTTGAACTAGTGAGGTGTTGTGGATTTTGTTCATTTTATTACCCTCAGGCATTTTATTACCCGTCACACTGACTATGTCTGATCAGTAGAGACAAAAACGTACAGTATGTGAAATGGTGTGCAACAAAAATAATGTCCAGAGTAATTGTGACTTAACGTTTTTAAGTGCAAAGCCAGGAAATTCTTTGCTTCGGATCAGCAGAGTTTTATCATTTTCAAAATGATTTAGAACAAATTACGCTCCCTTGAAAAGATGTATGAGCTTAAACGAGTGTTAGTTGAGGTTAAGAATGTTGGCGCTGTGATTGAACTGCCTGCATTAGACAATGATGAAACGGCAACAAATAAATTGGCAGTGATGGGAGTAAGATGGCCTGTCTGAGAGCCAGCACTTTCATTACGCTTCACATTTCTCATTGTGCTATTCCACAACACCCCACCTCCCATCCCATATCTATTTTACTCTAGCTCGAGCTATCAGTGGAGTCAACACCACCCACACAACTTTTCCGTTGGGCAAAGCATGTATTATTGAGAGTGCATAACAGTTATGCCCGATCAATTTCTTGATTTCTGTTAATACAAACATGTAAGCCATTGATCATCTTCACAACATGCAGTCGCTTGATTGATCAGGGCCTGCAGCAGATAGAGGCTGGTGGAGAGCAGCACTGAATACAAATTAATTTACAATATTGAGCCTCTTAAAGTGGGAGGATGGGACCCTGACTGGAGATGTGGAAGGCCTTGTGTAATTATGTAATCCTAATTTGCAAAAAGGGGTCACTGACACTTATTCTAGGAGAGAAGATATGAGTGGGCATTAAAACCTCAGCCAGCGGGACTCTAAATCCTCGCTGGAATGTACAGAGTGCATACATTTCACATTTATTTCCCCACAGGGACTTTGATTACTGGCCATAACATTTTAATGGTGTGAATTAGAATAACAATGAGCTATCCGACTGTGAAAGAGCTATATGTTACTACAGAACAAGCAATCAGTCTTGTTACAACTTTGTTGTTAAGTAATTGTGTTTTAATCCTGAGTTTCTCATAAAATACAACACTAAAGCTTTAGCAAGCTTTCTTTAACTGGAGAGATTCTCAGGGTGATACCTCAATATTACAGTCCTTTTGCGTTATCTTTTTACTAAATGCTTTTGTTCAAAATGATGAGTTGGGGAAGTTTTTGTTTGTTCCATTAGTATGCATTGCATCACACTCTCCAGTCTCCATCTTTTGAAAAAAAGACCTTACAAATATATAGTTTCATTTTTTTAAAAATGGCTCAGTAATTTCCAAGGGCAGTTGGTCACTGTAGTTTTTAGCAAACGAAAAAGAGGAAATAGTACATTTGTTGTTGGGGACTATTTTCTGCTGTGGAATAATCCACATTTGGTGCTCTAGTGAGTATTTGGGGCAGCAGGAATTATGTGTATGTGGAATTGAGTCAAAATAAACTAGTGTGTGTTCATGGTAATGAAGGAGCAGGTCACTCAGTGCAACAGTGTGGCTCATTGATGTGTTTTTAATATTTTTTGGACAACGATGGAGCTCTCTGGCACAGACGAATTATCAGGCTTTGATACACAGGCTGCTTTGAAGAGCGACACAGAAAGGGTTAACCTTAACATGCATCTGTGTGTAACAGGATGAATAAATAAAAGAAGGTGAAGATCAGGTGTGACCAGAAGCAGTACCCAAGCTCCTTTGCTGGTGAGAGTTCTTTGACTGTGTTGTTTTGTTCTCCCTGTTAAATACACTTTATTATAAAGATATCTGCTAATATGTTTGCTTGCTGATTGAGTAACATCTTTATCCAGGTAAGCCCTGCATGTTGATTTGATTATAATCTTAGTAACTCACATAGTATGTTTATTGTCTTTTATTTAGCTACAACCAGTTACAGTCACCTTATCATCATCATCAATGTTCAAACCAACTATCAAACAGATCCACACTCAACGTTTTTCCTCACCCTGGAAACCAGTGCAACTCTGTAAAGCAGTACTGAAGCATATATTCAAGGTTCAAGGTTTCATTTATTTATCATTGCACAACACAGGGTTGTATAATAGAAATGCAAGCTGCAGTCCCTTCATGCTACACACAAAAAACAAAAAAAACTATTAGTACTCGTGGAGTGAGGAGGATGAATTGAGAAGTCGCATAGCTTGAGGAAAGAAGCTGCTCTGTTGTCTGGAAGAACGGCAGCAGAATCCTCTGTATCACTTGCCAGAAGGCAGCAGGGTGAACAGGCTGTTGCTGGGGTAGGTGTTGTCTGTTAATATCCTTTGGGCTGTACGCAGGCATCTCATCTGTGATGTCCATGACGGGTTCTCTGTGATGCTGATTCCCAGGAACCTAGAACTGTTCACCTGCTCCACCTCAGCTCCACTGATGTAGACAGGGTTGTGTGTCTTCATCTCCTCTTTTCTAAAATCAACGTTCAGCTCCTTAGTTTTGTTGACCTTGTTGCTGATTTGCTCCCAATATGAATTCTCATTGTTGTTTGTAATCCGGCCGATGATGGTAGTGTTCATCTGCAAACTTCACAACAGAGTTCTGGATCCATGTCAGGGATTGCAGTCTTGAGTGTACAGCGTGAACAGGAGGAGGCTGAGCACACAGCCTGGGGTGTGGGGTGGGGTGAGGTGCTCCGGTGTTGAGCACTAGAGTGAAGGAGGTGTGGCCACCAATCAAACTGTCTGGGGTCTGTTTGTTAGGAAGTCCAATATCCAGTTGCAAAGTGTGGTACTCAAGACCAGAGTGCAAAGTTTGCAAATCAGTTTTATGGGGGTGATTGGTGTTGAATGCTGAACTGAAATCAACAAACAGCATTCAAGGGCCTCATTTTTAAAAATGTTCTTAGATTTATACTTGAACTTAGTCTTAAGATAATTTCTGATGGTGTGCTTAGGTTCGATTCATAAAAGATACTGAGCATAAAAAACCTTGCTTACGCAGGTTCTAAGAAGCCAATTTGTAATTTAGGAACCTGTGATAAATAAAAATAAATTTCAAATTAGCTTAAAATTGACAGCACCTGCCTTACAATCTCTGCTTTGATGTGCGCCTGTTCGTCGGCTGTAAATGGGAAACTAATGTATCTCGTGGACAAAACTTGTAGAATTGCCTCGATCACTTGTGGCATGATGCCGCTGAATGATGGCTGTGATATACCCGACCTGTCACTCATTTCCCTCTGGAATGTCCCAGTAGCAAGGAATCCAAAAGTAGACAGAACTTGGACAGATGCGGGTATTGCATGATTACAGTGCGTCTTGCTTTCCAGACTAGGGGCTAAATCTGCACACAAAACTAACAGAACATTTCTTGGGAGACAATAGCGATTTATAAGCCATGGATCATCATATGCAAAAAAATCATTCCGGTTTCTGAAAACTCTCTCCCTTCTAAAAGCACGGTTTTCAATGTCTTCCAATAAGGCGGTTTGTAATTCAAATAATTCCTCACACCTTTAATTGATAATTCATATCACATTGTTCATAAAGCTAATGCAAAGTTCACTACATGCTTGGGCACATATGCGTCCCAAACTGCAATACCCGTACATAACCAGCAGGAAAATCACTTGCATCAAGTCTAGAGTTTGCTTAGAGATAAGATAATTTCCATGTCAAAATAAGGTTATATAAATAACTACTTATACATGGTTTTCTGCTTAAGTCATACTTAAGATCAAAATTGATCCTAAGTCCCTTTTATAAATGAGGCCCCTGATGTATAAATGAATGAACTTTACTTATATAGCACCTTTCATACAAAATGCAGCTCAAAGTGCTTTACAATTCAGCAGCAAAAACAAAAACACCAAAAACACAAGTTTAAAACCATATACATACATAAGGAGAAAGGGAGAAAATTAGTGTTACTATTTATAAAATAGCATTAACACAGTTTCTTTAGAAAGATTAAAAGATTAAAACCGACAGCTGCTAGTTATAGGCTATATTAAAAAGATAAGTTTTGAGTTGTTTAAAACTGTCCACTGAGTCAGCAATATTTAAAGGCAGCATGTTCCATATTTATGTGGGGTAGTGGCTAAAAGTAGCATCTCCAAAGGTTTTTGTGGCAAACTTTGGAATAGTTAAAAGAGGAGCTGTGGAGGATCTTAGGGTTCGTGAAGGATCATAAAACAATAGGGATTCCGTGATATAAAAGGGGGCAAAGCCATTTAGTGCCTTAAAAAGTGAGAGATTTTAAAATCAATATAGCCTATAACTAGCAGCTAAAAGAGACGGGGAGCAAGTGTAGGTTGAATAAAACAGGAGTTATATGATCTCTCGTTTTAGTTTTTGTTAAAACCCTGGCAGCAGCATTCTGAATGGTTTGTAGTTTTGCAATGGCTGCTTTTGGTAGGCAGTAGTCAAGACGACTAAAAACAAAAGCATGAACAAGCTTTTCAGCATCTTGCTGGCTCAGTAGAGGTCTCACTTTTGCTATATTGCGCAAATGATAAAAGGCAGTTTTGGTCAATAAATTAAAATGGTCTGTAAAATTGAGGTCAGAATCTAAAATGACACATTTCTTACTTGTGGTCGTGTCTACGAGGCCAGATGTCCCAGTTTAGCAAGAACAGAATCCCTCCTATTTTTTGGGCCAACTAGGAGTATCTCAGTCTTATCTTCATGTAGCTTTAGGAAATTCTTGGACATCCACTCATTAATGGCTGACACAGTTGGTTAGATTGGACAGAATATTTGGGTCATCTGGCCTCACGGTCACATACAGCTGTGTGTCATCAGCATAGCTGTGGAAATTCACGGCATGCTGACGGATTATGGATCCCAGTGGCAGCATGTAGATTGAGAACAGCAGAGGTCCGAGGACACTGCCTTGGGCCACACCATAGTCAACGTTTGCTGGTTCAGATATGTGTTCCCCGATTCTGATATGGAATTTCCTTCCAGTAATATAAGATTTAAACCAGCTTAGAACTGTACCAGAGAGACCAACCCATTTCTCAAGATGACTAAGTAAAATATCGTGGTCAGTAGTGTTAAAGGCGGCACTAATGTGCAATCGGAGGTCATTTAAAGCTTTGACAAGAACTGTCTCTGTACTATGATTCACTCTGAAGCCAGATTGAAAATTTTCAAGAATACCATTCTCAGAAAGGTGTTTGTTTAATTGTCTAAACACTTCCTTCTTGAAGACTTTGCTCAGGAAAGGTAGATTTGAAATGGGACGGTAATTATTAGGAGAGGAGGGGTCTAAGTTAGGTTTTTCGAGTAAATGTAGGTGTTATTTTCAAGGTGTGTAAAGACTGAGTAGAGGGCAGTGGAGATGGCATCCTCTGTGGATCTGTTTGTTCTGAATGCAGGTGAGGCTCCAGGCTGGCTGGGATGTTGTTTTTGATGTTTTGAAGAACCAGTTTCTCCCAGCACTTCTTCAGAATGGGGGTGCCACAGGGCGGTAGTTTAGACTAGACACTGCAGACTTTTTAGGTACAGAGACAATGGTGGCTGTCTTGAAGCAGACTCTCCTGTGACAGTGATATATTAAAAATGTCAGTAATGACATCCACTAGCTGATTGGCATATGTTCGTGGTACACGGCCAGGGATGTTATCAGGCCCAGCAGCTTTACTCATATTCACTCTCAGCAGGATTCTTCTCACACCCGCTGTGGATACTGACAGTGGCTGGTCATCTGGAGGTGGAGTAGACTTGACAGCTGACTCTTTGTTAAGCTCATCTGGCAGCAAGGCCTCACACATGATGCTTCTGCTTTTGTAGCCTGTGATGGTCTGGATCACTTTCCACATGTCTTTGGTGTTGTTGGTGTTGAGGTCTCTCTCCAGTCTCTCCTGATGTCTCCGGTTTGCCTCCTTGATGTCAGCTCTGAGTCTTGCTCTGGCAGTGTTGTATGCTTCCTTGTCTCCTGACAGAAAGGCAGCTTTTTTGGCTCTGAATAGGGCCCTCACCTCTCCATTCATCCTGGCTTTCTGGTTGGGGAATGGTTTTACTGTCTCTGTGATCACCACATCATCAACATATTTGCTGATATATGATGTCACTGATGATGTATATTCCTCAATGTGGTTTTCCTGGGTGGCGGCATCTCCGAACATGTGCCATTCTGTGCACTGAAAACAGTCCTGTAGAGCTGCTGTAGGTAACTCTGTCCATACTTTAACTGTTTTTTCTGATGGCTTGACCCCTTTAATCAGCTGGGTGTAAGTAGGCAGGATAAGCAGGGAAATATGGTGTGACTGACCAAAATGGGGATGGGGGGGCATTTTATATCTATGGGGGGGGGCTTTGCAGCTGCCAGGAATGTCCATGCAAAAATTGTCCAGGGAAATACTTCCCCTGGTGGGGGTGTGGACATGGTGATGGAATTTAGGTAAAACAGTTTTGAGGTCTGCTGATGAGCTCATGCAGTTCCTGTAGTGCATTTCTTGAATTTGCATCTGGGGAAATGTAAACAGCAGCAACAAAAACACTGGTGTATTCTTTGGGCAGACAGTATGGTTGACATCTTAACATTAAAAACTTGACATCTGGGAAACATTGTCTATTAATTTTGACTATGTTTGAGCACCAAGCATCATTGATGTAAACACAGAGTCCGCCTCCCCTCATCTTGAGTCTTTGTTTCTGTCTGCACAGGACACGGTCCGCCTGTCAAGTGCAATAACTTGATCCAGGATATTGTGATGAAGCCAGGTATCTGTCTAATTTCCTGTTGCTGAGTTAGCCTGAGTCCTGTTTCATCCATGAGTAGGCAGGGTAGTGGTATAGCCTTAGGTCCAAACTGGGTTAGCTTAGCTCTTATCCCGACTCTCTTCCCCCTCTTCTTGGGGCAATCGCACCGTTTGCGTTACCGTTTGGTCCGGCTGGTCTTGGCTGGGTGGTTGGAAGATATTGTAGGCAGTGATTGTCTCAAAGTACGCTGCACTAGTGTTGTCACAATACAAAAATTATGACTTAGATAGGATACCTGCCTAAACATATTCGATACCGAAGTGATACCACGGCAAAAACCTAAAACATTAGGAACAGTAATAAGTGTGCAGTCCCTGCACACTACAGTAGTGCACTAAAGTAGACTACACAGAAATGACTCAATACACCTCCTTGGCAGAGGTCTGCGCTCTACTGAGTGCATTTTCTAGTAATAGAAATAATTGACAAAAATTTACATGCCATGATTGCCATTACCAGTACTAATTAAGTATAAATTGATCATTTATACTGGTGTTGCTGATCTGCATACTTGTGAACGCCTGATTTTTAGCATCTTGCAAGTTATGGTAAAGTTAACGAACCTTGCGTTTGCATATTGAGATGTTTGCCACATTGGTAAGTTAGCTAAAAAGCTAAAGCCAAATTAAACACTTATCATTGTCCTTAATTGCCTCGTCAAACTCAGAGGGTAAATCACACTCGTTTCACCTCTATTTGAGGGCATGTAATTATGTTATCTGTCACATTCACTAACCTATCACTCTTTGAATTCCTTGAACAGGTCGGCATGTCTGTCGGCGAGTTGCTTTGCCAAGTTGGAGTTGTTGGCTCCTTGTCTGCGTTAGCTTAAAGCATCTTTTACAGACAGGCTTTGTAGTGTCTGTGGGCTTGTAAGCAAAATAATGCTAATGCCATATTTTGTTCCAGCCCATTTATCCGAAAATACACATTCTCCCTGCAGTTAGAAAGGGGGGGATGGTTAGGGTTAACTACAGGGAGAGTGTGTATTTTCGGATAAACGGAACGTCGGAGCAGTGTTTTCGGCATAACGGGCTGTCGAACATTTTTCGGACTATTGGGGTGTCAGACTAATGGGATGTTGGAACAATGGACATTCCCCTCAGTAATAGAGGTGGAAAAATAAGAAATTTAAAAGAAAAATGTAACAGGGCAAACTTTAAGGGAGCTACTGGCTGCTGCATCTGCATGCACCGCCCTCACCATCATAACGTTGATTATAATTATTGATGATCTTTTTGTGTGCTCTGAGTCGTGGATGGATCACATTGAGCATTGTGGTAGTCTGTTGCCATCTGAAAGGCACATTTGACTGTCTCTTTTGAGATGTGAATCTGGACAGGCAACAGTGGCCTATCTTGGAAAAGTGGGAGAGGGAGGTGAAGTTCAGTCTGTCCAAGCAAAGCTTGAGGCTTTTCTGGTTCCAACTGAGCTGCATTGTTATTTGGTAATGGTCAGTTACTGTAGGGGCTTTTGTAAAAACTTTTCAACAGTAGACAGAGTTTAAAGATATAATCTATCTATCACTGAATGATGCAACACAATGGTGATTGAGCCTATGGCCCACTGATGAACGCCTGCAGCATTTGCAGTATTACATTCCAGGTGTCGGCAGTGACTTTCCCGGAAAATCACAAGCGGCACACAGTTAGGCTTTTAATAAGGCTTTTAATGCAACAGACTCGCTCTTCAACTCACCTTTGTGTGAAGTGGCGTACTGTTTTTTACCAGTCTCTGCTAGCGGTGTGAGTAAACGGTTACTATGGCTGAACAAACAAAGAAAAGATTGATGACTACAGACGATGAAACTTGAAACTGAAACTGGAGTGAGGTCCAAAAACACACCTGCAATCATCAATCGCCATAGGTGCCACGAAAGACAACGAAATGAAAATTTTAAAGATTATAACTTTAACTGACTTGCTAGAAATTATGTTTCTATATTACTTAATTGTTTTCTTAATTATGTTGTGATGACAAATTTAATCGCTGTCTGGATTATGTTCATAGACAACCTTTTTAGAGTAAAAGAAGCAACATCTATGCACCACACTGGAGTCACAGGGAAGTGATCGGTGTGGATGTTGGACATATAGAGTTTCAGACTTTGACAGCACAGAGCAGGTTCACATCCTGAGTCCTGTCTGTGGTTTAGATAACAAGAACACTTTGGTTAAAGTTAGTGCAAGATGGTGGTTTCAGTTAAATGTTAAATGTCTGCAGACTTTTTCTGCAGACTTTTTTCTGCTGCTTTACAGCTGTGAGAGTCTAAACACAACCATAAAACAGTTGAATAATGCTGTAGTCACTACCAGCTGATATTGGATTGTTATTTGGTGGAAAACTAATGGAAGTTGTCAGTGAACATTTTACTGATACGTTCAGTATCATCATTTTGTGACTTGTCAGATACATTTATTAACAACATTTCCTCATAATGTTTAAAAAAACATAATGCGGTTGGCATTATGTCTCCTTCAAAATCTATTTGCTGTTGCAAATTAGTTGTATATAAAGGTCATTTATAAATAAATCCAGGAGACAGTGTATGCTTTATAAGGTCTTGACTCCTGCCAGTCCGCTTTTGTTTTTGTTTCACTGAAACTTGGCTAAATCCTGAAATACCGGACATCACCATTCAACCAGGGGGAGGACATTGTGTTCCTGGCCACGGACATCAACCTGCCGGGTGCGGTGGACTGGGTGATGATGCAGTCCTGCTTCGGCTTCCTCTTCATGCTGGCTTCGCCTACCGGCTGCAGCTCAACTGGCACCGGCGCCGCCAGACCTGAGAGGCCGAGCCTGCTCCATCCACGAGGGCATCGCCACAGCCATCATGAACAGTTACTGCCTGGTGCTCATTTTCTCCCTGCTGTGGTTGAGAACAAGATACCGGATACACCAGGCCAGCTTTGAGAGGCTCAGGAAGAGCTTCTACCCTCAGGCCACTAGGATCCTAAACGAGGACACTGCCTAGGAATTGCCCTAAGACTATTTTTACTTACTTTATTATTCAAAGTTACTGCGACTATAGTTAACATTATTATTTATTACTTATTTCTATTCTTTCTTCGTATTCTATTTTACTCTATTACTCCCTCTGTTAAACTGACATTTGGTTGCCACAGTAGCCCTCGCAAAAAGGCTCAATTGCTAAAATAAATAGAAGCGGAGATAAAGGACAGCCTTGGCGGCAGCCTCTGAATATTATTATGTGCTCTGAAATATTATTGTTGGTAAGAATCTCAGCAGTAGGGCTATTATAAAGTAGTCTTACCGACTTGCAGAAATTCTCCCTACACCCAAATCTGCTAAGAACCTCAAAAAAGATAGGGCTACTCAACCCGTGTTTGCTACTTGTGTTGTAGAAACCTTGCCAGCCCTTACTGAATCCATTTTGGTCCCGCTCGACTACACTTGGAATTAAATCCTCTGGCCTCCTAGCTAACACTTTATACTTTATCTTAGTGTCTGAATTTAGGAGGCTAATTGGAAACAGATTTCCACATTTATCATTAGGTTCCCCAGGCTTTGGAAGTAAAATAATCAATGCTCCTCTCATAGGTGTGGGAAGAATCCCATTTTCAATGTATTCTAAAACCAACAATATTTTATATATATATATATATATATATATATATATATATATGTGTGTGTGTGTGTGTGTCACAGCGGAAGTATTGATTTTATTTGTTTGATATATTTATTTTATGTTTAACAAGCTATTATATATTGCGTGATTTTACATATTGTGTTAAACGGTTTTATTGCTTTGCTTGATTTTATTTGCCCTTGTGTTTGGTTTTAGTTGCATGCTTTTAAGTTGAAATGTATTTATTGCTGTGTGTTTTAACTTCCTGCTGCTGAGCTTGTGACATGATTCCGCTAAATACCAGCACCTGTTGAGCTTTTACCTCTTTGATAGACATTGATGTGAGCCTATCGGACATGAGGTTGTAAGCTCTGTAACCTATAACACGGCTGGCAGGCGGGGACCAGACCTGCAGAACACGGAACAAGAGGGAGACAGACAACACAACGAGGAGAATGAGAGAGAGGACGACCAGGACACGGGGCATCAATCACAGATGTCACAGATGACATCTGTCATATGCCGCAGTGCTCTGGGTGGCGGTGCTCTTCATGTCACAGCCGTCTGTGGTGGCATCGTGGTCGTTCTTCTAATCAGCGTCTACTGTTCCTGTTCTCAGCTTATTGAGAATCACAGACTCTGGGCACAGGGTGGTGTTAAAGGACGGATTACTGCCAGCCTTTTCTGCTGTCCAACAGATACCCGAGTGGAGTCAACAGCATGTAAGGAGACGGCAGCATCAGAGAATCTTCAAGTGACGGAGAACCAGCAGCCGGCCCTCATTCCTGGACATT
>NTHP01000021.1:779410-792276 GCA_003416845.1 Oplegnathus fasciatus
CACACACACACACACACACACAGACACACACACACACACACACACACAAACACTAGATAGAGAGAGAGAGAGAGAGAGAGAGAGAAGTGCAAAGTGCCAGACGTTGTATAATCGTATCACTTTGAAGTAGCTGCTGGTGCTGAGCTGCCCTGTGTTGCGTAATGGGCTGGCATGGTGGTTCTCCGTCGCTCTGCTTCCTTGTCAGCTTGGATTATCCCACTGTCACTCTGACCTGCTGAATATGCTTACNNNTCACAATAGTGATTCAACCAGCTGCTATTTTAAAGTTATAATCTCAAAGATTTTCATTTCATTGTCTTTCGCAGCACCTATGGCGATAATCGATAATTACAGATGTGTTTCAGTTTCAAGTTTCATCGTCTGTAGTCATCAGTCTTTTCTTTGTTTGTTTGGCCACAGTAACCGTTTACTCACAATGCTAGCAGAGACTGGAAAAAACAGTGTGCCGCTTCACACACAGGTTAGTTTGAGAGTGAGTCTGTTGTGTTAAAGCCTTGTTAAAAGTCTAACTGTGCGCCGCTTGTGATTTTTCCAGGAAAGTCACTGCCGACACCAACATCGTAATACTGCAAATGCTGCAGGCTTTCATCAGTGAGCCATAGGCTCAGTCACCATTGTGTTGCATCATTCGGCGATAGATAGTGACTTAACAGAAATGAAAATCTTTGAGATTATATCTTTAAGGAGGCTTTTACATTTGCTGTTGTAAGCACCTGTAAATCTAGTGACTCATTCTCTTGACAAAATCATGTGGAAAACAGGAAGTGATGCATTTTTCAAGATCTTTATTGTCATGTGCACAACAATTACATGGAAGCAGTGATTGGCAATGAAATTCTAAATTCTATCACAGAACAGCCTGAGTGACAGGTGACTTCAGGGACCAGCAGAGATGAAAGCAGTTTGAAGAAACAAGCTCAGGTCTTACTAAATACTAGTTTAATCTTAGAAATAAGATGGATAGTCCCTCTGTTTTTGCTTGTCATGGGTCTTTACATCAAATCTCCTTATTCAAAGTACTGCACTTTCTGTAGAGTTGTAGTAGTGGTTTGCTTTAAAAGCCTGATGACATTAAGTATTCCAGTACTGTAGAAAACCGGTGACTGTAGTGGCTTAGAGTACCGTGTGATCCAAAGTAAGTATTGGTCATAATTAATGTACAAGGGTGGGTCTCATGTGAGTTTTGCATAGAACAGATTGACAAAGAAAATCATCTAGTCACTGGCAGCTCTGAAGGCCAAAACACCTGGTTAATAAAGAGATTATAACACTTAGAAATAACAAAAGTAGCAAAATACACATAGTGCAGAGATGTGAGTAAGATGTGAAACAAACAACATAAGTTACAAATGAAGCAATAAAATAGGATGTAAACACAATGTAAAGTTATGAATATGCTGGGGGTATTAAAACATATTTACATGCAGGGCTCAGGTTATCCTGGCACATAGTAAAACAGGGTTGAATCAGAGACTTGAAGAGAAATAGTATAGATTCTCTGCTCCTGTCAACACAAACTACAATATCAGAAAATAATTGAATTATGCTCTCCTAAATGTAAGAAAGCAAAAAGACCTCTCCAATAATCACTATATCACTTCTTATCTGTTCACTTTTGTATGGACATTTCAACCTAAATATCACATGTTTTCATCCATATAAAAACAATAATTATTTGAAAATAACATAAATCAAATAACAACAACAACAATAATAATAATAAGGTGCGTGGAGCGGTTGGGTGGAACAGTGTTGTACAGCCTTCTGAAAGTCAGTACATTCTTTGTAGCCTGCTGTGCCTTACACAACATTGCTCTACTGACAGAGGCAACATTACAGGACTTAAGAGGACGAAAAGCAGAATTGCATGTGTCTCATGAAGGAGATGCCGGGGATGTACTGAGTGGCAGGGAACGAATGACCTGTTGGCAGAGCAGCTGCTTTTCCATATGTCACATTTTTCAAACATTTTCAACACAGTTTTGTCTGTCTTAACTTTTTTGTCAAATAATGATGCAACGAAAAAAAAATACTAAAACAAAAAAGAGTGAAAAGAAAAAGAAGAAATGACAGTACACTTCTTCTGTCTCTTCCTCTTCTAAGGCCTAGAACCGAATGAACGGAAAAGAACTATGCTGCAATGTTTTGGAGCCATTTATGTGCACGCTGCTTCTGTCTTCTGCTCTCTGTGAGTTTGGTAAAATTGGAAATATATTTACAGATCCGAACTTCCCGGATCAATAACTCATAAGCGAAACCTTGTTAAAACACAAACAACACCTCTTTCCAACTGTAGTAAGGTAGAGCTACAACCTAATTTTCATCAAAACGAGCCATCCTCTGAGCAGGACAAATCACATTGGTCTCTACAGTATGTACAGCTGGCTGTGAGATGAGTGCGCCGGGACTGTCTAAAATGTGCAACACTGAAAAGAGATACTACAAAAATATTGAATAACTTCACTCTTATACAGTGTAGTGTTACTAAAATCACTTCACACATCAGTGGTCTCCTGGTGGTTATAAGTTTTTGCATAAGTTGGGGGAATTTTTTGGGGGGGGGGTATTCAATAACTTCACTCTTATACAGTGTAGTGTTTGATTAGACACTCTTTCTGAGTGTGCTTAAATTGTAAAACACCGAATTCAGAAGAATTAAAACAGAAAACACTGAATTTGGGGAAAAATAAAATGGAATCTGGAAAAAATGAAAACGGATTTCATAGGACCCTACAGTTTCAATCGCTCAAACATGCATGCTGGGCCAGTACGTGGCAATAAAGTCTATGTCAACGATAAGTCAAATACCAGAGAAGAATATTCTGAGCATGCGTAGTGAGCTTAAATTCCTTTGGCGGTAGTAACTTAAAAAGAATCATTATTTATTTATTTATTTATAGTTATTTGACAACATGTAATTAGACCTAGCTGTTCTAACAAAGCGTAAACGAACTGGTAGTCTGCCGCTGTTGTTGTTTCAGGCGCATGCTCATCATACAAAGCATGCGTGAATTGAGGTGATGCTCCATTTTACATGTCTACACCAGGGACGTTGGAACTATTTTCTGGGAAGGGGGTGCTGTAAATATTGCACTACCGAGCTATTAACAAGCCCGACCCAAGGATTTAATTTCAAATAATTTGAGAAGTATATAGCCATTAAGAAAACTAGAACGTAAGATTTAGATGTTCACAAAGCATCTTTATTACTATGACAATAAAAAATGGTTCATATCAAAGAGGCATAGCCTGTCACGCATTTTCCTATCAATCATGAAACCTTAATAAAATCCTAAAATAAAAAGTGCAAAATCAAAAGTCATTAGGCAAATCATAGGCCCTTAAACGTACAAATATTTGTAGCCTACTTGAATGAGAGACCCCTTCTGAATGAAGGCTGGCTATTCCATATATTCATATAATTCAAAAATAAATTGTTTGAAACAGAACATGAGGCCAAACAAAAATAGGCAAAAAAAGAAAACTAGGTACCTGCAGTTAGCTCAGCTGGTGCATGGAACCTTGCCCATTTGGACACTTTTCAGAACTGTACTGTTTTAGCCTTTACTTACTTCACTACATTTGCCATTCATAACTTCGTTACAACTAGTCTATTACCTACAAACTGTATAAACATCTGAGTCAGCTGGATTGATGACATATTAACAGAATACTCTCTACTTTTACTTTAGTTTGTTTCTCAAATGGTAATTTTGACTTTTACTTAAGTAATTTGTTATGAGAGTAATTGTAGGCTACTTTTACTTGAGTAAAGATTTTCAGTACTCTACCCACCACAGCGTATAGACTATCTCACTTAGTCTCAGTTTCATACTGTTGTTTCTCTCTCTCTCTCTCTCTCTCTCTCAGGTACTTGGCTCGCTCAGAGGGAGGTTTTGAAAAGAAACTGAATATCCTCTTTTGTGACATTGCTTTGAACCTAGCCTAATTTGACCCCACTTGCTAGCTAACCAGGTCAACATACATCAAAAGTTCTAACATGCAAAAATTGCTCTGTGTGTATATGTCTACTACTATGTCAGACTGCAGATGTGCACATGAGGAGACTGGCTTATGATGTATGACAATCACATCACTAGGCTATGAAAGCATATATTCTTTATGTTGTAAGGAAATGTGAAAGACAGAAATGAAAGTCAGACAAATCCCATTCTTTATTTAAAAACAACGTTTGGTGCAGTAAAGGGACGCTGTCGCATCCCCCGCACCCCTACTTCCACCGTCTCTGGTCCACACATCAACACTGAAATCGGAGTTTCTAAAAATTTTCACCCTGGAAGGAGTTTTCAAAAAGGTCCGTTTTCAGTGACCTAAAACACAGTTTGCATGTGGACGAAAGGCCAAAACGTATAGAAAAAGCTATGTTTTAAAAAATACCCGTGTCCGTGTGGACTAGGCCTAAGGTATCATCATGTGACGACAGGTTCTGCTGCTGTTCTGTAAAGAGGTGGTGCAGGTGAGGCTGGCACTGTTGCTGTTTGTCTGCTCTGCTGCATCTGCCAGCTTTCTTACATTTCCACTGATGGCAACCAGCCCTGATTGTAACACTCCCTCAATCGTAACCGTTAGAGGCAGGTATTCAACATGTGTCTAAGGGAGGTAAATTCCCATTCGTCATATTAAACCCGCCTCAGTGGTCGAGGAAGTGCTGGTCACCATCATCTCTGCAATACTGCACTCCTCTCTGTTACTTCTCTCCTTTCCTCTCTCACAGCAACTGTGGCTGTGGGACACTCCTCAGGCTGAATTGAGAAACTGGATGGAGTGCCGTCATGTTTTTTTAATGGATTATTTGTGTCTATCATTTCTCAGTAAAATGTTATTATTTACTCCAAATTATCCGTTTTATTTCTTTTCATTTTTAAGAAAAAAATATTGTATTTTGAGTGCAATACAGATATGGCTTAGTCTGCTGCTGGTTTTGGACAATTTTCAAAATCCCAGATTCTCATTTGGTCATTACTACAATATCTGTGCTGGCACATTTGAAGCACCTTGGGTATTATTTGGACAGTTTGTAGCTGGTGTCAAACTTTCCTATACTATACAGGCCATACTTTCATCCGTCACTGTTTGTCTGCACTGACTTTAGGCTTCATGTTATAGTTGTAGTCCTCCTTCAGTGTCTACACTGGATCCCTAAGTACTGCTATGTGTTTGGCCAGCTTTAGACAGTGCTTACACCCTTACACAAGGGTATCACTGGGGGGCTTGGATGAATGGAGTGGACACAGACTGGCAGGTGAACAGGCTTTAATGAAAACAGAAGTGCCTGCTTCCTTCAGCTTGTCTGTCAGTCCTTTGTGTTGTGAATCAGTTCCCAAATACTCACAGGTGTGCCTACCTTCCTGTGAACCGCTGCCCTTCTCTCCACCTGCAGCTGATGCTAGAGCCACACTTACTCTGCCACGTACCCCCACCAACCAATCTGTACAGAAGCGTTACAGATTGGCACAAACCGTTGTGAAGAAAAGCTGTTTCTTCCCTGGATTCTGGTGACAAGGAAATCTGCCAATAACCCTTGTCAAATCCACTGTTCATGAACAGCGCCAAGGTGATCCATTAGTTCATCAACCCAGGGCATCGGATGTCACTATGCACCACTTAGCCAACCTCCCCCACCTGCTGTGTGACCACAAAGAGTTGTACAATGTATGTGGTTTATCAGATATTAAAATATGGTAATTATGATAATTCATAATTTGTATAAAATCAACTTCGGCTATCAGAAATAATCAGTATTACAGTAAACAGAATTTAACCTAAATTAAATTCAACCTCGGGGCACCAACCTTGATTAAGGGGAAAAGATAGACAATTCATTAATTCAGTCTTGATCCAAAAGATGCTACAGAGTTCTTGACTCTTGTACAGTGACAACTCTGCTTCATATACACAAAACCATGTGATGAAGTTCCTTATAAATGAAATATTTATTAAACTACTAAACTACACACAGAACAAATGCTGGACATATAAATGAATAAATGCAACCATGGATAAATGCAGCATGAATAAATACAGCCATAAATAAATACACAGAATACAACGATGAACAATTAATGAATGAATGAGGACCACTTTATACCAGATGACGCAGAGAATGAATATTTCATAGTATATTATTATTATTATAAATATGGAAGTTGTGGTATCCTATTATAAGCATATTAAATTGTGGAAACATGGGAGATTGCTAAATGGATAAAGTTTTAAGATGATGATCGTCGATGCATCATTCAACAGCTGAGAGAGTATTCCTACTGACTGATTTTATTGTCATGCCTAACACACCAGAGAATTCCCTGTGTGTGAAAACCTACTCAGTACTAAATCTGATTCTGATAATAATAAAAAAGGTGAATCCTATTCTCATCTAGTACTAAATTACTTTCTGTAATCTACATAACATCAACCCCCACTTTCACAGGAAAAGCAGAGTTTCATCCAGATGGCCAGGGGCTCACATGCTCTCTTGAGCTCACATGCTCATTACTGTCACTTTACTTCACTAGCACCTTATTAATACTATCGTCACTTCACCCCACTGCTGTTACTTAGTGGTTACTTCCTGCTCACCTGTTTACATTCCCGTTATCTGTTCTCTGTTTATATACATCTCAGTTTATATTTATATTTTTATATATTTATTACTACCATTCATACCTGCATTTTGTCACTTTTGTGCACCTACCTCAACAGTATTATATTTCTATCTATATATATATCGTTTCTATTTCTATTTCTATTCGCCAGGGTCGATTAACATCTTCACGCACCCCCACTTTTGATGCGCTGGCAAGGTGGTTGCTGGGTTTAAGTTCACCACAGCTTTGACTGTTTTGACTTTTTGTCATCTCAGGAACACAGGCGTTAAGCCACCAGACTGAAGCAGGTTCCTCTCAGAAGATTTCTTCTTCAAAGTTCAGGTCAGGATGCAGCCTGGAGCTTGTGCTCCTGGGTCCAGCTGGTCTCCGGGATGAGGTCTGGATTTCAGGAGTCTGGTTCAGCGAAGATCAACAGGCGAGCGGCATCTGAGAAGAGGAAGTGCAGGGCAATGTTTTTTCAACGCGAAATAGTACCTAATATTAGGGGTCACGATAGGCAGGAACTAGCTGCAGCCTTAACTCTATGCTTTTTCCCCTGACTACGAATTTCTACCGGCACCAACTGGATACCTGTGAATGTCCCCATGCACACACCTGATCTCTACCCATGATGCCTCTAACAATGCCCCGGGTCGCACCAGGCTCTGATGAATCAGTGCTTGTGTACAGCCTGTATGCACCAGAGCCAAATATATACCCCATTGCCTATGTACAGTATGCTGTATCATCCTTCCAGGCGAGGCCACTGAATTGGCGTCGATGTCCCTCTGGAGTGTGTCCCAGCCAATCCAGGATGGCCTGCTGGATGAGGGTGTAGGACACCGTGAGGCTGTGCGCAGCACCTTGAGTCTGCCCGGTAAGCAGTGGAAGTAGGCTCACAGCCCGTTCCTCCTCCAACCACCCACAGGCTGCTGCCATTCCCACAAAAATATCAGGAAAAGCTTTTGGGTTGTGGGTGGTTGGAGAGACCCTTCCAATATTACTCATGGCATGAGCTTTCATCTAGCCCCACCTTCAGATCAAATTATCAACTTTAAACACAAGACAAAGCATTTATGGATTGCCCTGACGTTTGCTGTAAATATTCCCGGTCCTCAGAGAATAAACCTTGCCAGTTATGGTGATCACATGGTCTTTAAGTAAAAGTACCAATACAGCAATGTGGAGTAAAAGTAAAATTAAAATATTCAAGTAGAAGCACCTCATAGTACTTGAGTAAATGTACTTATTTACATTCCACCATTGCTACAGTGCCAGTCAAGCTGCAAAATTCTGATGTGAAGACACAAATATACAGGACATAACAATATGTTTAATATATTGAGCGTTAGTTCAGGTAGGCCGCAAAGTCAAGCTCAGCTCACAATCTTGGCTACATCAGCTGACGGCTCAGCTGATTCCACTCTATGCATCTAATTGGCAAATGTCAAATGGGACTATCTTTGCTGCTTCCTCTGCAAGCTGCTTTGTAACTCCCCTACATGAGAACAACCAGGCTGTCGGTGTACGTGCTTCAACTTACCCTGCTGCTCATCATGTCGATCCCTGACCACGATGAGGATCCATAGCAGATTGACTGAATCATGGATTCAAAGCATCAGCAATCTAAAGCAGAGGAAGCCTTTTGCGATAAGAGCGCCGTTTCCATTTGCCAGAGCTCTCGTCTGGCAAGAAGCCACAGAGAAAAGGAAACACTGGTCCCACAACTCCACTGCAGTTCAGCTCCGTCCGCTGCTCCGCCATCCAAAAGAGCACGAGTCCCAGCCCCAGCAGCCAGCTCCATGGACCTGGAGGATAACCCCGTCTAGTTAGCCTTATCTAGCATCGAGGCATTGCTTGCAGATATGAACTCCAGAATTCAAGCCCTTGAGTCCGGCTTGGCACTCTCAGCAAGTACGTGTTTTCCGAGCATAGCCGGCCCTTCTTCCTCCCATGCCTCGGCTGCGGGGCCTGCAACTGCGTCGCTGAACAATGACGTCAATCCAGCGAGCATCGGAGGCATCACATTCCCGCGGAGAACAATGAGAAATTCAGTCCCAGTCTCCACCGGGGTCCCATTCTTCTCTAGCTAAGTCCATTCACCTCCTTTTGTGCTGCCTTCTCTGTAGCTATCTTGCTTAAATATTTCCATCATATGTGCCTTTATAGTTTGCTGTTTTGAATCCCGCAAAATGCAGCCATCGTCTATAAAGGGACACATCACATATTTAAGGGATGGGCACTTCTGTCCTTACCCTGACTTGCGATTAAAAACAGTCTTCCTCGTGGCTTTTATGGGTTTCTCAGAGGTGGCAAGCTCACTACATGCACGGAATCTTTTGATTCTTCACATGACCTCACTATCGCTAATGTAACAGTTAACCCTCACTGAGTAATTCAAGCCAGCCAACAAGAGCCTCTCTTTGCCATGGAAGAGGGTCCCAAGCTTGGTTTGCCTCTCGCCTCCGTCTCCTTCGCCATTTTTGTGGGCTCCCGCCAGAGCGCTACACTGCTCATCCTCTCCACATAGGAGCTGCAACAATTGCAGCATGCATATCACCTGTTCAACGCTCAAGGCTATGGGCCGACAGTCATCATCTGCCTCCAAACATTATCTCCAGCCCGAGGCTCAAGCCATCCTCGATGCTCAAAGCTATGAGTGCCCTGTGATCTGCTGACTCATACAACAATGTTATGGCATAACTACTCAGGCTCTCTTTATTAACTCTATCTACGTTACCTCAAACTAGCAATGAGCGTAGACTGAATTGGCCTTACTGTAAGTCATTGCAGTCTAATCGGTTACCCTAGTAAGTGCTCAGCTAACTGCCCCCTCCTCCCTCCATGTAAGCGCATGGAGGGCCAGGGAGGTTTGCCTGGTACGGTTGTTTTGGGGGTCTTTTGCTCTGCTGCTCTCCCCGCCTTAGGCTTTCCATGTATGCGCATGGAAGGGCAGGGAGGTGTGCTCACCCTCCCTTAAAGCTTCCACGTGTGCGTGTGGAAGGGTGGGGAGGTTTGGCTGGTATGGTAGTTTTGGCTGTCTATTGCTGCTGCTTTCCCTGCCTTAGGCTTTCCATGTATGCACATGGAAGGGCAGGAAGGTTTGCCTGGTATGGTCGTTTTGGGGGTCTTTTGCTGCTGCTCTCCCCGCTTTAGGCTTCCCATGTATGCGCATGGAAGTGCAGGGTGGTGTGCTCTCCCTGCCTTAAGCTTTCCACGTGTGCACGTGCCGCTTTGCAACCCACCTCCACCCTAGCTCCTCCTTTCCAATCTGTGTCTGACTTAATCAATGTCATTTCTGTTGTCATCGATGCCTGCTCTGTTCTGTACCCTACGGGGAGGTCTTTTGCTGCTGCTCTCCCTGCCTTAGGCTTTCCATGTATGCGCATGGAAGGACAGAAAGGTGTGCTCTCCCTGCCTTAAGCTTTCCACGTGTGCATGTGGAAGGGCGGGGACGTCCTAGAACAGAGCCATGCCGCCAAATATAAAATGAAAATAGAATCTTTTTGACTGTAGTGGTCCTGACTGAAGTTCACTTTGAGAGCATTAAGCAGCAGCTTTGCTCTGTTATTCTTCAGCCTGGCTGTATGTCATCTTTCACATCAAGTGTTATGTAAGTGCATTATCATTTGTTCCCACCAGCAAAACCACCAGTACTACTATTACCGCATAATAACCCAGACTGCAGTATATTTTTATACAGCTGTATTATTGAGTCTTCCTCAGTATCTACAGAACCAGCACTGCCTTCTCAGAGGTCTTTGCAACCGTCTCCTTACTGAAGATCGATCTTCTCATTGTTTTCCAATGCTCTGTTGCTTTCTCTTTGTCCTTTACACTCAACAGGCCTGCACGTGAATATTTTCCAATTCTTGTGATCCTGCTGATCTCTCTCTCCCTTTCACATCCTCTTCAAGCTTCCTCTCCTTCCTCTGCCACCCCCCTTTTACTTCCTCCAACTTGGTGGCCCACTCTGCCTCCACCTCTTTCATGTCTTTTCTCAAGCCAGCTCTCTTCTTGTCATTTCTCCCTTTCAGAGCGTAGGGACTGTAGTAAAGGAAGTTCATCTGCTTTTTTCTCCATCTGTGTCAACATCTTCCAAGCCAGTTCTTAACTTGCTGTTCTCCACCATCTGCTCAGTGTTTCATAAAGGGAGGTGATTTCATTTTCCATCACTGTAACCTTCTTTCTGCTCTCTGTGTCATGTTGTTCTTTGTAGCTTTTCTTGGATTGGTAGCTTTCTTGTCTAAGACCCTGATACCTGTTACTTTTGTGTTCGGCCATGAACAACTTTCTTTCATATTTTTTCATTCCTCACTTTCCTCACAGAACTTCTTCTTTCCTCTCCCATAAATCATGTCATGACCCCTCCGATTTATCTGGTGGCCCTTTGGAGGGGCCCGACCCCTAGGTTGGGAACAACTGGACTAAACTAGCTAACTGTACATAAAGTAGTGAAAACTAGCTCCACCAGGAGCACCTCCAACAGTAAAATGCTGCTCCAACATTGATGCATCAGTATTAACAATAATGTCAGACAGTATCATATCTTAGTCACAGGGACAAAACCGTACTTTTACTGCTGATACTTTAAGTATATGACTTTTTATCTGGCGTCATCATCAGGTCAACATTTTAATGTGTCCAATACTTTGGTTTATGACCAAATACCTGGAAAATTATTGACATTCCCATCAGCCTCAGCTTCTGTTTACATATAATTAGCAAATGTTAGCATGCTAACACCCTAAACTAAGATGGTAAACATGATAGACATCAGCATGTTAGCACTGTTGCAGAGCTTAACAGACATGGAGGGTCTGTCGATCGAATTCACCTGGATGTGAGTGGATGAAGGTGGAGAGGAGTGGAGGATTAGCAAAGGCAGAGGAACTGGGATGGGGGTGGTTGAAGCATTGTCACAGCAAGCACAGAGTCTGAAGTGCCAGAGCAAGATGGGATTACTTTATTGAGCTTAGCAGGACAGCTGGAAAAAAACACAAACACGCAAACATACACAGGATGGGTATGTATGGGGGCTTTGTGGGATTCATGTGCTCTCGTGGCTCTGTGGGGCTACAAAGCCCCTTGCACACCAGGGACCCTGCACTTTATTAGCATGGCTGAATGAGAAAGTGTCTGTGAGTGCTGAATGCTGAGGAGATGAAATGGAGAGGAGAGGCAGGGAGGCTGATGACGTTACACACAAAGGTGCCAATCTAATCCAACAACACAGAAAATAATACCACTGTCCTTGGAGGAAATGTTCAGGTTACACAAACTTGTCCAGAACACGAGGATGGAGACGTCTCTTTATAGTTTGAGATGGACTGCATGCTTCATGTTGAGTTGTTAAGATGTTATTTTTGTCATCTGTATTCAACTGTTTTTATCCTCTTCTGTTGGAGTCTTTAAACTTTTATCTTGTGACCTCAAGCATGAGACCAAACCACTGATCTACATGCTGTGTCTTCAGTATCAGTTTTCTGTACTGTTACAGCATCTTCTATTGGTTTAAGGAGGCTTAATGCATGTATTCTAAAGGATTTCATTTTTCAGCTTTCATTAAAGCCTCTGGAAACCCAAATCCACAATATCCTTCTAACTATGTAATTTAGGGACTTATGCACATAATAGTCAGCATCTAAAAGTATTAGAAATTAGTTTCAAACCAAATTCAACATATTATCATTTAAGTTTTGTAACTTTCCTGATATTGGGTTTGAAATGGGAGTGGTTATATGGTTATATTTATTATGGAAATTACACAATTAATTCCACGAACCAATCATAAAAAAATCCACCTCAGTTGTCCCACCCACCTCTTTGAGTATGAGCCAACTCATCTCTGCGTAGCCTTTTGCAATTATCTAGCTAACTAGCTAAACACAGAGTCCGCCTCCCCTCGTCCTGCCGGAGTCTCGCACTCTGTCGGCTCGGATCACGGTCCGCCTGTCGAGAGCAATAGCTTGATCCAGGGCGCTGAGTTGGAAGTGGGTCTCTGTAATGATGTGGGCACAAACATTCTCTGATTTCCTGTTTCTTGGTCAGTCTGTGTACCATTTTGTCCACTCCACGTTCCTGCGACTGGACATTAGCCAGGAGCAGCTAAGTTGTTGGCTTAGCTCTTATCCCGGCCCTCTTGCCTCTCTTGCTGGGGTGGTCGCACCATCTGCGGAGGAGTTATGAACGTTTATTTTCACTCAGATTTTTGTGGATGCTTAATGAGACACTCAA
>NTHP01000021.1:794851-810088 GCA_003416845.1 Oplegnathus fasciatus
TAACACTGCAATGCAACAGTTATCCTACATTCATAGGTTAAGCACTGAAAGGTTGTATAGTACGTTGATATTGATGAACATTAAACTGTACAGTTAGAGGAGCTTGGATAGATTTGCATGTGCTATATAAGCCGTGTTATGTTATACAGGCTAGGTTTTTTGGAAACCCTCGAACTCTGGATTTGGATTGGATTCTCTCCCTGACGAGGGGGATGGCGAGCCACCCATGTTGATCACCTGGACTGAGGAGCCTTCAACTTTTCATCCGCCCTGCCCTCAGTGTGGTAGGACTGTGGGGAAGGACCTCAAAAGACCATTGAAACAGAACACTTTCCCAGNAAATTAGAATCTATAAATAATTGTAAAGTGTGTTAGTTATTAGTTATTAGTGTGTTTGTTATTGTGAATAATACTGTCTGAAAGGTTTACAAACAGAACATTCTTTTTGTGGGATTACTTTATTTTATTTAGGGTGCACCCAGTTCAAAAGACATTTCAAAGGGAACAAGACTGAATGCCGGCAGTACTTGTAAACCTAAATTGTGTTAATACAATCATTTTGCTTTAAACATACCTCTGTGTTCTATTTACTCATTGTGGTGTCCGATTCATGTTCATTACCCCTCCCTACGAATCTAGATTATCCTGGTCCAGTATGTACTCACCTCCCAGGTGGGTTACATTAGTGTTGTACAACACAGCTGCAGTCACCACAGATGTAGCCCCTCTCCCCTCCTCATTGAGGGGTTTTTGTGTGCCTGTTGCTTCAATCCCCTGCCGTTTGAGCTTCTCAAGCAGGGGGATGGTGTGGAGGAAAATCAGCAGAGGTGGGCCAGATGTCCTCAGGATTCTTCTACCACACTATTAAAATATAACAATACAGAAAATAAGTCAAATGAGTCAAAAGAGTTCAAAATGAAAATAGGTTTACTGTTGAAACAAAATACAGTGAAACCGGGTTGGTTCAGCTCTTCCTGTTGTGGGCCTTAAGCTGTGAGCATTGGCCTTTTCAGAGATGCATTCCACAGGACTCTGCCTGGACACAGATGTTTTCCAGTTTATTATTTTTGGGTGTGTAATCAGTAAATAATTGTGTCTGCCGATATCTATTTACTTGGAACTTCCCTAACTTCCCTAACATACTAGTGTCACCTTTGTTTGTGGTTTTCTGGCCTGTCTGCACTAGGTTAATTACTTTACTCTCTATTTCAAGACACTATTATCTCTGAAGGGTCAGTTATGCTGACAAAAAATATAAGGCCTTTATTGATTTGAAACTGTAGTACATACATATTCAACATGTTGATTTGAGTCTGATTTACATATCTATGTTTAATGATTATGTGGTTACACTTTTTGATCTTATGTATGTTAATTTGATTATATGTATGTTATCTGCTTATGCAAAAATTTACCCCACAATGGTGGAGAAAAAGTTGTCAAAAAAGACTTTGTGGTTTTTGTATTGTATGTCATCACACAGACGGAGAACCACCTCAGCGGCCATCCTAAGTTGACCCACTTAACCCCTGCCTCCACTTGCTTCCTGGTACATCTCAAATCTGTACATATAGCCTAATGCACCAGCTCTCACCCACACTTTGAAACCACAAGGCTCGGGTTTTTTGGGAATGTACTGTTTTGTTGAGTGCCGGCCCTTGAAGGGAATGATCTGCTCATCCACAGACTGGAACTCCTCTGGCTCCATGGCGGCTAAGAAATTCACCTGCAGCTCAACGATTAATGGGTGAATTTTGAAGAATTTGTCATCATGGCCATCCAGTGAGTTGTCAACAAAGAGGAGGTCCTTCATGATGTCCTTGAATCTGTTGACAGGCACTGCATCTGCTATTGCATTTTGATGAAGCCCTTGATTGGATGACCAGTACATTCGGCAGCAGGAGGAGCTGTTGGAGAGGTATTTTATGTATGACATCATCAGGTTGATTCCCAGAAAGACTTTCAACTCTGATGTTGTAAGGCCAAGGTTCTCTTTTCTATTCTGAAGTGCATTCGGGTTCGTTTGGTCGTTTGGTTTGTTTTGCCAGGAAAGAGATTTGAGAAGATCTCAATAGGTTCCTCACCCTGCATATGAAGCTCGCTTCCCTGAAATGTGGGTGGGACCCCCTCACACTCATTGTCCTTACACTTCCAGGTTCTCCTTTCCTCTTTGTTTCCCTGAACATCTGTCTCACTGTCTGTCTCTGTTTATGAGCTGTCACTGGACTCCTCAGCCCCGTGTCTCTGGGTGATCATCCTAATAAGTTATCAAGACTGTTTAATAAAACTTTTCAAGTGTAAATTATGTCATAATTTTAAATAAAATATACAAAATAAGGTGGAATCCACATATAGGCCCAACAGGCAGAATATACCCTTTGGCGCATAACGTCTACTGTAGTGGACAGATGAATTTTCAGTCACACAAAAATATTATTAAAATCTGGATAAAAGTACTTCCAACATCTTATTTAGTTGAAAAATATATTTTTTACCTGTCTGGTTCTCTGAGAATAAAAGGATTTTACACTTATTCCTGAGGTAGTTAGTATATCTCCTCTTCCGTCTGCCATTTTGAATTTATGATGCAATATCTCAAAATGACAGATACAAAGATAATAATTAAATGGAATTGTAGACAAGCCTTTGGGGGTCAGCCACCTGGTGGTTGGGACATGGTACTACAACTTAAATGGTTAAAAATGGCTTCCAAATATCTGTCCACTGTAGTGGACACCATGCATGAAAGAGCTAGAGACCTGAGGTATATCAGAGAGTTACAATAATATTCACAGTATGCTGGATGGAAGTGGTAGCAGGTAATGTTGAGTTTTTTTGTGTGGCCTCATGATGTCACTGTTGTCCCTCTGTTACTATGAATAAATACAGACACAATGGTGAAAAAGACAATTTTTATTAGCTTCCTGTCACAGTAACATGATGGTGCAGTACCTGGGTGGCAGGTTTAGTGCAGAGCAGCATTATCTTTAATATTGGAGGTTTTGACGACAGCAGCTCTGGAAATGAAGATGTACTTAAGGTAAAGCAGAACTGGAGCGTGAGAATGATGAAGCTAGCTCAGACGACATGAGTTCTGAATATGAAAATGGTCAAGATACCGTCCAAGTAGCATCCCAAGAGAACTTAGGACTGATGAGGGAACCTCATATAATTACCTCAACTGCCTTGACCTTGCTGCTATAAACGCACAGTTAGTTTCCCAAATGACAAGCGTCGCACTTTCCCAGAAAAGTCTGATCTTCAGCTGTTGTGGCCATGGCTGGAGGTGCCACGATTTCCAAAATCTGATGGATGCCCTAAAAGTCTTTGGTTTGTCCAGAAAGAGAACTACTTCAGCTGAGGAACTTCCACAAAAATGCTGGAGATGCCACATCTGTCCATCGGAAACAGTGGAGCAGTGCGTGCAGTGTGCACAACCATGTTACAATGACCCCAAGCAAGTGACTGTGATTACTGTGCTGACTAATTTGGGTTTGATAGGTACCAGTCTATGAGAAGCTACAGTAGTCTATGTGGAAGATAGTACAGTATAAAAATGTGAAATATAATAGGCTACACTAAAATATATCAATGAAGTTTGAAAAAAAAAAAAATTTAGAATCTATAAATAATTGTAAAGTGTGTTAGTTATTAGTTATTAGTGTGTTTATTATTGTGAATAATACTGTCTGAAAGGTTTACAAACAATATAATTTTAATATATGGCATATTTTAATATCTGACAGCACTTTGTCCTTACACGCAGGTGAGCAGTTAGAAAGTCAGTTTGGCTTTTTGCAATCTCTCTTGTGAAAACTGAACCAAAGCAACCGTAAACTACTGTATTACATGTACTATGTACATTGTACATGTGTGTTGTAAGCAGCGTTATAACACTTCAAAATGACTTCAAGCACAGTCACAGTCACCAATTTGTCTGACTGTGGAGGTTCTCCTCATTGGCTGATACCGGGTGGTAAAGATTTAGAGAATGGTGGTTAACTCAATTTAACTTTGTTGGCATTTAGTTTTTAAGAATTCATTTGAGATAAACCTGCATTCATTCATTTTTGGCTACTTAACACCACAAGCTGTAAACATTAGAGCATTGACGTATCATCACCTTTTTGATATGGTGAACTTATTTGCAAACAGTTGTCACTTCCAGCAGTAACGGAGCAGCTGTATACTGTATCTGTATAGGCAGTTTGTTCATTTTAAGTCTGTTGCAGTAGCGTAGCCAAAACGAAAACCAACAGCTGAATCACATAGTGAAGTAGCTAAACCACCGTTTTGTTAGGTATGCTCAAAATAAACCCTGTTGCATGGAGCGCATAACCTACCCTGCATTCCAGGTACGAACATCTTGCGACAATGTAACAAATAGACTACAACAACCTAGAAGAGCACCGAGAGGGAGGCCGAGAGTGCTTAGCCTGTGCACGGGAGAGAGAGACAGAGAAAAAGACAGAGAGAGAGAGAATTTTTTTTTTGAATTTTCAAAACCTCTCTCAGCTCAAAGCAGAGTTTACGCAACACAATGTCGCTGTATTTTCAAAAAGCAGAAAAAATAAATAAAAAATGTAAATAAAAATAAATGAATTAACATAATTTAGCTCAAAATGAGTCCAAAAATCAGGTCGTTCTCTACAACAAAACACAAAACAATTTTAAGGCACCATATGCTTGTGAACTCCTCCACATTGTTTGTTGTGCTATAAAAGTTGTAATCAACTTTCAATCTGGCCTTCATCATTCTAACAAAAATAATATTCACATCACAATCCAAAGACTCTCCTACAGTATCTTATTCTTGCTGCTGAGGTAGATCGCCATTTTTGCTTGACCCAAAACAAAATTAAACAATTGACATTTCACTCTGCACATTTGGCTGTATCTGTAGCCAAGGATGAACATGTGCTCATAAAATGTCTCTCCAAACATCCTGAACATTCACTGTAGCAGCTGAAACAGGGGACACAGTCTGCCACAGTCCAAAAAGTAGTGACAGACTCTTTCTTTCTGCAAGCAGAAAGGACAGTCATCACTTACATCAGGGTTAATAACAGACACAAAAGCACTGACAACCACACTACCATGCAGAATTCTTCTCACTGCAAGTCTCCAACCTTTTTGGTTAATGGTGGATTATAAAGTGCTCTCCACACAGCCTTGACCTCAGTGTTAAGCCCTACAAAAGCCCTATAAGGAGTGTCAGCCCGACCACTTAGTTTGTTCTTGTTTAAAACTTTTTGTATATAGTTTTGCGTCCCATGACATTTAACCTGTTTGTTGGAGTCATGTTGGACTGCAACAGTTGACCAGTGCACGCTTTAAAATCAGGAACAAGTGTCAGTGCAGGTAAAGGATCATCAACATTTGGTTGACAGTGTCCATTGCACTGTGCATTTAACAAAGAAAGTTCAGTCTGAGTCAGCTCACACTTCCAGGTGTTGAACAGGTGATTTATGAACCTGACAGATCAAACTCCAAAAAACGAGAGGCCAGATTTGCAGCGTTGTTGAGGTGAGGTCCACACGGTTCGACCACACATCCCAGTGCGAGACCCCTGTCGAGCAGAGCAGCTGTCCCGTGACTCAGCGTTCAAGTGAGTCCCGTGCACTACTGGCTCTTTCAAAAGCCAAGACAGGGAAACAGTTTTTTAGTCTCTGTCTGTGGAACATCCCCCACACAGTAAACAGTCCATGGTAAAACTTTGGGAGGCTGCACAGTTTACGAGCACTCAGGTCCATCAGGAACAGAAGTTCAGGGAGGCCCAAGCCCCCAGCCTGGCTAAGTATGACTCGGGCTATGGGTCTCCAGTTGAGGTCTGCAGGTTGGAAGGCGGCAGTGGAGACGGTCCCAGAAGAAATCCACCAACACCGCCTGTATCCTGATGTGCTGGGGGGTCTATACATGCCAGTATTTTCTACCCTAGTATTCACTGGCAATGCAATTTTTGTGCCTTCAAAGCATCAAATTGATTTAAGATTGGCATATAATTAATTCTGAAATACATTTCCACATCCTAATAGTGTACTTTTCATCTCTCTCTCTCTTTTTTAAATTTTATTTTTAACTAAACTAAGTTTTATGAACTGTCTGAACATCTAATTCTGTGCGAATTTCTACATTACAACAATAATTACATAACAGTAATACATGAACTTTTTTTGCCTGTTTTATTTATTTATTTTCCCCCCTACTGAACTACGTTTGGATAGAATGCAAACCATCTGAACCCCACCACCACTCCCCCTAAACTAGCTGGGGGACACTGACCAGTCAGTTTGAACTAGGAAAATGAAGTTTTACAAATTGAAATAGTCTTTTAAAGACTTTCTCACAGAGCTCTTTTAGTAAGCCTGTAAGTCCCTAGAGAGAGAGTATGGCATGCAGCAAAGGGCCCAGGATTGGAATCGAACCCAGGTCCCTGCGATAAGGACTCAGCCTTAATAGTATGCACCCCATGTTTTTCAATATTTCGACTGGGTTTTTTGAATAGAGGAAATTAACACAAACAGCTAAAGCCTACAAGTTCTAAGCTTCATTTTGATGTATGGGTTGCGGGGGTTTGAAAGAAATCCAGCTGCCACACCAGGCTTTTGTCTCGCTATAGCTCCCGTACATGACGCCTTCTCCTTCTCGATGCGAGAGTTTCCCTGAGTGATAGCTGGGAACGGTCAGCTCTCAGCCCGCTGCCTGCTTTGCGTTGACTCCATGGGCAATCACTTTTCAATAATGTGTCGTAAATGAAACTACTAGTTAGTGAAATCAAAGTCCTATGTACACAATAAGTCTGGTCAACATGAATGGTCTGCTCCATCACATTCCTCAGCCTTGTGGCCAACACCTTGGACAGAAGTTTGTAATCTGTGTAGCCAATTCTTGATCTCCTGTAGGTCCCCTTTCTTGGGGAGAAGGGTGAGGACGGCTCTCCTGCAGCTCAAAGGTAACTGTCCTTTATTAAGACTGTCTCTGAGAACTATCTGCAAATCAATGCCTGGAGCCTTGCCGCTCTCCAGGCTCTGCAGCACAGCATGTACCTCATCAGCGGAGATCTGTGCATCCATCTCTGCATTGGCCTCCATGGGAACCTTAGGCAGGTCCTTGCAGAACGACGTCACCACCTGTGGTCTGTCCTGGAACTTCTTGAAGAGCTCCTCATAGAAGGCGACCCCACATCTGCGAATCTCTGAAGACTCCTTCAGTAGCCGCCAGTGTCAGAGCGCAGAGAATGCAGAGAGTCTTTTTTGTCCATTCTTGCATTCCAGGCCGAAGAAGAAGAGAGAGGGAGCATCTATTTTGGCAACATTTTGGAAACGGGAGCGAACCAGAGCACCTTGAGCAGAAAAACCCAGCAGGTCAGATAGCGCTTACTTTTTGTTTTTGAGAACTTTAATATGTTCTCTTACTCCTGTGGAGTCTGCTAAATCTTGCAGCTCCACTAATTCTCTCTCCAGAGCTTTATAGACCTGGTCATATCCCTTGTGACATTGAGAGTGTACTGTAGGCACAACTGTTTTATTTTACCCTTCCCTATATCCCACCACTGTTGTAAAGAGGTGTATTCAGATTTCTTCTTTGTATAGTTACTCCAAAATGACTGAAAATATTTTTAAAAAACTTTATCAGAAAAGAGGGCCACTTTGAAATGCCAATAGGCACTGCTACATGTCACATCTTTAACAAAAATAGAAACCTGTAGAAGAGAGTAATCTGAAATACCCACTGGATGTATGGAGTACCTTTTAAGTACATTGGTCTGATGTTTGAAACAGCATTTAGCTAGATTTTAAAATCTATCAAGCCATAGATAGAGTTATCTTTAACACAAACCCAAGTATATTGACGCTGAGTGTGATGAAAATGCCTCAAGGCGTCACATAAATCATTAGCCTCTATTAATTTAAGAGGCCAACTCTTGGAGGCTCCATGTGGTTCTGGATGCTTTCTGTCTAGCACCATCATTCACAATTTGCGACCTAACATTTAAAGGTCCTAAATACGACATTCAGAACATTAATATAGCAGCAAACAACTATTTGTTATGTAAAGATACAGTGGAGTAATGGTGTTCAGATCAGAGCATGAAGTCACACTCCCTCTGCGTGTGTTGTGATCCGGGCTTCTCTGTTTTGTAGCCAGGACGGCTACGCGTGCATGTGAGTCCGCACCACGTTTACAAAGAGACTAGAGACAAAGAGACTGTGTCTGAGGGTGTGTGTGTCAGTGTGTTTGTTCAGTTCAGCCTCTGACTAAACTCAGCACTCACCAGAGACTCTGGTTCTTTCTGTTATTTTCCTCCAGTCTTTTCCCCCTCTCCTCTGTACATTTCCCCTCCAGTCAATATGGACAAAGAGAGACTAATTACATTATAACACCCCACAGTGGAGGTCGACACCTCCGCTGCCCAGCAGCAGGCAGGTTGAGAAGCGATGTGAGTCTGGGTGTTTATTCCTCCAGAAGCTCTGGCTCTCCCCTCAGCTCTCCTCCAGAGCTCCCCTGCGCTCAGCAGCTGTCTGTCGGCAAGTAGCAGCTCTGTCCCTCTGCTGGTCCGCTCTGCCCGGTCCTCCCCACACAACACGTGAGAAATAATGACCTTTTTGCAGGATTTACAAGAGACATCTCTGGGGTGAAAGTACCTCGAATCACTACTCCGCTCTCCAGCAGCTGATTCACTTTCTCTGTGCTGTCTAGAAAGATCACCACAGTACTGTTCATCCAGGAGGCAGACTTAACACTTTCATACCCAACAATCTCTCCCACAGCCAGACTACACTCTTCTACTGAACACCTGACAGACGGAGAAAGTTTGATGGCACGTCGGTGCGTCAGTCTATGTAGGCCGGAGCCTCCACCTGCAGTCATGCTGACCAGACACGCTGGCAGCCGCCGCCTCCACTAACAAAGAAAATCCTCCACTAAACACTGTTTCACCAAACTACAGAACAACAACTACGTAAACAGTGATAAAAGATAGAAACACGAGCAAAAAGAGTTAGAAAACTCACACACTCCAACACGCTCTCTGCAGCACTCGCCATGCTCACTCCAAGTATGCACTCTGACAGACAGAGAGGGAGAGAGAGAGACAGACAGGGAGAGAGACAGAGAGACAGAAACACTGAAACAAAATCATGTAGAGCATTTTATGCAGTTAGAAGAACATTTTACAATATATATATACCAATTAGAATTTAATCCAACCAATCGCCCTTTATGGTAGTGAAGTTTGGGGTCCACTCAGTCCTCAGGACTACACTAGGTAGGACAAGCATTCCATAGAGTCCTTCATTGCAGAATTCGGTAGGTCCATATTAAATATCCAAAGAAAAACACCAACCAATGCATGCAGGGCAGAATTAGGCCGTTCTGCATTGATTATTAACATTACAAAAAAGAACACTTACATTTTGGTTACATCTAAAATTGAGCCCCCAAGACACACTGAGATTTCAGGCACTACAAACCCAAGAACTGAACCCCCAAAAGAGTCCCTTCTGTCAGCTGCGGGGTTCATAATGATGTTCATAATGACCTCTAGAGCTTTCTGTAATGTCACCATCAGGCCAACACACACATTCATATGAAAAGTCACAATCTATTGGGCAGATGGTCATGAAATTCACACCCATTCCCAGAGGGATTCAACCTGTGGAGCATCTTTTTTTCCATTAGTCTAAAATAAAGATTCATTTTAGCTCTGAAATCAGATATTGTTCTGCAATGAGGGCCCTTACATTGGTTTTATCCAGAGGTCGCCCAATCGCCCAGTCAAAGGCTGGAGGCTGAGATGCTGTTTCCGTGAATTTTTTTCTTCCTGGAAAATGGAAAAATGTGCACAAAGCCATACTATAGATAATGTTTCCTTACACAAAAATGGAGAATTCAAATAAAAATAGGACAGCAATGAGCACAGATTCAGTGGTTTGTGGTCATTGTTTGTTGATGATATATATACAGATGTTTTATACAAAAATACAGTGATGGCCTTCCTGCATTTATGTTACTAATTTAAGTAACCTGTTTTGACCATTTTTTTTATATGTGTAATTGCATCTTAAAGATATAATCTCGAAGATTTTCATTTCGTTCTCTTTCATGGCACCTATGGTGGTAATCGGTAATTGTTTTTGGACCTCACTTCAGTTTCAAGTTTCATCTCTGTTGTCATCGACTTTTTCTTTGTTTGTTCGGCCATAGTAACCGTTGACTCACAACGCTAGCAGAGACCAGAAAAAACAATACGCCGCTTCACACACAGGTGAGTTGAAGAGCGAGTCTGTTGCATTAAAAGCCTTGTTAAAAGCCTAACTGCATGCCACCTGTGATTTTTCCGAGAAAGTTGCTGCCAACACCCGGAACGTAATACTGCGAATGCTGCAGGCTTTCATCAGTGGGCCATAGACTCAATCACCATTGTGTCACCTCATTCGCAATAGATAGTGATTTAACAGACATTTATTTAAATGAAAATCTATCTTTAATACATGAGCACAAGTTGTGTGTGCACATCTGACAGTGTGTGTTCATGATGAAATGCATACATCAGTGTAGGCTTTTGATGACAAAGCATTGTGTAGGTGTTGAGCCTTTTGCATTGTCCTCTAGGAACATTTGTCATGAAGCTCTCCTCCATCTCCATCTGAAAAGGGAGAAAAATAGAGGAACGTGTGAACTGCTCTCCCCCCATAAAGGTGGTTGACATTAAAGAATATTAAAGAGATGAAGGCAGAGAAAGAAAGAGGAGTGGTGTGACATTTGAGTATGTCACTGAATTGATGTCGACAGATTTCCATTTTTAACCCATAACTGCAGAGGCTTCTCCTCCCCCACCTCTCCCGTTCTGTTTCCAACTCTATTCATATCTGTTTGTCTCCTCTCTGTCCTCATCCCTCCTGCCATCACTTCATTTGGCCTTTCAGCAGAGGAACAAAGTGAAGACGGGTTTTTATGCAAATAGGATCAGTGTGACCATAGACGCTCATTTTGAATTATTTCACAGCTCAGACAGTCTGCCATTAGCTGGTTCCTCAGCTCGTCCTGTCAGCCTGGATGTATCGACGCAGCCCAGGAAACGTACACCACTCCCTCAAGCACAACCATCTGGGGAGTTGTAATGTCTTCGTCAAATCCTCTGCTGACCGCGGCCCTGGATCGGCTCTTTGTAACAAGCTGCTGGTAATGACGGCAGAGGAAATCAATTGCCAAATCCCATTCTGAAGCCCTGATCTCTTAAACCTTGCATATTGAGAATGCAAATGTTGCTCAGAGAATGGAGAGTGGAGAGATGAACTGCATTGACTGTACTGAAAGGTGAACAAAACCCAAGAGACACCATTGGGAGCATTATAAGGAAGTTTAAAACTTATGACACAGCTGCAAACCTGCCTGGCCGTGGGAGAAAGCCCAAAATTCCATCAAGAGCCCTGAACAACTTAATCAGGACAACTAAGAAAAACTGGAACTGTTTGGACACATGGACCAGCGATATGTCTGGCATGAGAAAGGCCAGGCTTATGACCAGAAGAATATTATCCCCACGGTCAAGCATGGAGATGGGTCATTGATGATGTGGGGATGTTTTTCTGCTGCAGGAACTGGCAATCTTGACTGTGTTCCTGGCATCATGGATTCCCAGAAATACCAGGTCATTTTAAAGAGGAACGTGATGCCTTCTGTTGGGAAATTTAACCGCGGTGATCATTGGACTCTCCAGCAAGACAATGATCTCAAGCACACCTCTAGGTCAACCAAAGCTTGGCTGAGAAATAGATCCTGGAATGTCCTGGAGTGGCCTTCTCAGTCCCCAGATTTAAATCCCATTGAAAATCTTTGGTGGGATTTAAAGAAGGCAGTTGCTGCATGGAAGCCGTCAAACATCAATGAGCTATAGGCTTTTGCATGTGAAGAATGGGCAAAGATTCCAAAAGACAGGTGTAAGAAGCTTGTCAGCACTTACTGAAAACACTTTAGAAGTTATAAAGGCTAAAGGATGCTCCACGAAGTACTGAAGTTGGGGGTTGAATAATACTGCGCATGCACATTTGTAAAAATAGTTACATTTTTCATTTGAACTCAAAGTTAAGTCAGTTTATGTTCTCAAAATAACTCAGATATGTATCAATAAATATTATGTTGTTTAATGAGGCTTTTGTCATATATTTTCATTAACCTCGATTCACATCACTATAATGTCTTTTCAGGTGAGGGGGTTGAATATTTCCGATTGCAACTGTATATGTATGTGTTTAGTGCTAATTAGAAAATGTTAGCATGCTAACACGCTATAATAAGATGCGGAACATGGTAAACATTATATCTGCTAAACATCTGCGTGTTAGCACTGTCAGTGTGAGCATGTTAGCGTGACTGTAAAGTCTTAGTCTTGTTTAATGTGAAAGGACATGGTGCCAATTCATACTGTTGAAATTGAGGGATTCAATTGATGAATGTAACTGACACAAGATAAGTTACAGCTGCAAACATTTCACACTGTGGGATTTATAAGAAGTTAGACTGACAAGACTGACTTAACTGATTTTAGTTCATTTTTATATCATTTCTTTATTGAAATAGATTCTGTTTGGTAGCTGTTTGCTCATTTTTCAAGTTCTGAGTCTACTAGCTGAAGGGAATCTTAAAGCTCAACAGAAATAGTGACATAATTTATATGATAATATACTGTAGATATAAAAAAAACAGTAAAAAGAAAACTAGAAATAGTTACTGATAAATTACAGTAAAATACAATATGTTATGCGACAATAAATTATTGTAAAATTACAGATTTTTGTGATGTTGTGGTTAAACTTGACGAGAATTGAAAAAAAAGCATCTCTAAGATGTAAAAAAGCAAGAAAATACTGTATTGTACTGTACTGTGTACCTTTGATTTTTGCCATCTTTTAAATATATGGTGAAGTTCTAAATCTTTGTAGCCTACAACATATGTCTGTCAAAGGTTTCTTGAGGTAAAATCACAAACATGTCAACAAACATGGCAATTGAATTTATCATTAGATCAACAAATACAAAATGGAAGCAAAAGATTGTTACTGAGGATCTCTGAAATAATGCCTCGCAAGTTTCAAAGATCCACAGTAACAATGTGCATCTAAAATCTAAACATGAACATATGAATGATCAAGTCTGACAGCACTAATCACCTCCTACTCTTGCCTTAAATTTCTTTATCAGAAAGTTATTCATAGTTCCTCTCTATGGCAGAGGTACCTGAGGGGTGTACTACGAAGCGAGATTAATGGGTTAGCGAGGTATGTTGAGCCTGAAGCCAGGGTTTTCAATGTCACGAAGGTGGCTCTCTTTTAACCTGGCTAGATCGCCATGGTAACTTGGGCTGAACACCTAACCTGCTCTGCAGGAGGTTATGTTTGGAGTTTCAAATTTAAATCGGCTATAAAAAGCACTATTTCCTGTTTGCTTCAGGTAATATCAACACTTTAAATTTTACACAGCTTATCATCCATACACGAAAAGAATGATGAAGGCACAGTAACTACACACCACTTTGGATTGTGTTTTTATGCTTGGTCCTGATTTGCTGTCAAGAACATTTTACAATGCTAGTACCGCAACTAATAGAACACCAATTAGAAAACTGATTAGTCTATTGGTCTTTATCACAGATAATATTCAATTAATAAAATTCATTTCACTTTGATTTGCCTGAAAACTAAAGTGACTTCCACATTTCCTTCATTATGGGACAGTGTCAGTGACTATAATGTAATAATAATGTTATAAATCTGCTGTATCATGTTTTAAGTTTAAGAGCTCTTCAATTTGCAGTTGTCACATTAGAAATAAATGGGAGGCACTGAGAGTGCAAGTGAGTGGTATAATAAATATATATTAACTTACGAATTTACAGGATTAGCAATTTTCTGCCAGCATTCTTCTCTTGCCTTATTTGCAGCAACAGTGTTGCTTTTTGCCGGTTTTTTTTTAATATTCTTCTTAGCTCTCCATTATAACAATCTGTTTCTCTTGACTGAAGTAAGCAGCACACAATCTCTGCGTTTTCATAAGGCAGCATGTTCCAAGACATTGTTTACCTTGCAGCAGCATCAGGAAATGTTGACTCTGCATTAGCAGTAACTTAACACAGCTCCGATACCACTGAACACGATCACTTAACAGTAATGAGGCTGATTCCAAACAGGAGTTAGAAGTTACAAGAACTGAGAGCTGAACACAGAGAGCTTTCTCTCTAGTATCTAGCACATACACATATACATATGTTCTGCCAATCGGTGTATCACAAGAAAATGGCGTTTTAGGGAGAGGACCGTCACAGGTTGGCCCCAGTCACATGAGCAAGTCACGTTACACTGTGCAAAGAACCAAGAACCAAGGATTAACATTTATTCCCTTGGGGATGAGCTATAATTGTGGTTTGTGAACCAAACTTAACTGTTGTTACTTAAAGCAGCTCTATGGAACTTTTCATTTTGTGTTGATTTTGGTGGTCTCTGTGGACAAAGGTGGTAGTGTTTCACCTAACATTCGGTTACATGTTCCCTCCACTTCACTCCCGGCTACAAGGAGACTACTTCGCCGGGAGGAGAGTGGGTGGCAGCTCCGGAGACGGACCTTCAGTCAGCGGCTGAAGCAACTCGAATTCAGCCAAAGCAAACCCCAGCGCCGTTTCGTCTGATATCGCGGAGAAATCCGGCAGGCATTATAAATAACTATTAGAAACTAATAGAAATAGCCAATCTTCTTGTTGTTGGTCTCGTTTGCTTTTGTAGGTCATATAGCATCAGTATTAAATTGAGACTGTTTTGTAACCAGTTAAAAACTCCATAGAGCTGGTTTAATTACAGTCATGACATTTTATTATCATATATATACATATATACAGATGGGTGACAAATTAAAGGAAAAACCTGAATCTTTGACCCCTACAGTGAGGGGATCCGGTGGCTCTGTTATGCTGTGGGGGGCATTTTGATTGCATGGTTTGGGTCCACTTGTTCCCTTAGAGGGAAGAGTCACTGCAAATCAATACAAAGTTGTTCTGAGTGATCACCTTTATCCTATGATGAAACATTTCTATCCTGATGGGAGTGGTCTTTTCCAGGATGACAATGCCCCCATCCACATGGCACAAGGAGTCACTGAATAGTTTGATGAGTATGAAAATGGTGTGAATCATGTGCTATGGCCTTCGCAGTCACCAGATCTCAACCCAACTGAACACCTATGGGA
>NTHP01000021.1:810512-838554 GCA_003416845.1 Oplegnathus fasciatus
ATTTTGGACCATCATGTTAGACAGCGCTCTCCACCACCATCATCAAAACACCAAATGAGGGAATATCTTTTGGAAGAATGGTGTTCATCCCTCCAGTAGAGTTCAGAGACTTGGAGAATCAATGCCAAGATGCATTGAAGCTGTTCTGGAGGCACGTGGTGGCCCAACACCTTACTAAGACACTTTATGTTGGTTTTTCCTTTAAAGCTACAGTCGGTAGGGTTGAGAAGAGAGGGGACTTTGAATTTGAACGAGTACAACTTCCAGGTCCCTCCCCCTCTCTCTCTGCCGCGCTCCAGCTCGCCTCCAAGGCCCCTCCCTGCAGAGTTGCTCAAGCTAATTCTTTCTTTTTAGTTTGCTTTTCTTCATTAGTCTTTTTCTGTTTATTTGTCTTTGTCGCGTAAGCTGTTGTTGACAAAGGAGGGATGGGCAGTTTTCTCATTGCTTGGTTGTTCGGTGGTTGTATGTCCGCCATTGCGTCCGCTCACTGAAGATGAAGACGGAGTTAGCACGTGCGCAGGGGAGGAGAGCTGCCCGCAGCATGTGCAGGAGCAGTGATTGACACTCAGGTACCCCTCCTAGCTCTGATTGGTTGTCTTGATTCGGGCGCGGTGGATTCTTGCAAATGGCCTTAGGGACAGCAGGTGGAGCCAGAGGAGGATGATTTTTTTTCACAGATTATCTGTCTCATGTACTACTGTCAGGACATAGTGACAGTTTTAGCAAATATGTCTAAAAGTTCTTTTTATACAGGTTACCTACTACAACTTTAATATGTCACCCATCTGTATTTCCCGGGTTAGTCAAATGTATGTTATGCTACAAGTTTTGGTTAATTGTCACTTGATTGATTGATGTGCGACTTGATTTAATTTGCCATTTTTTAATGGTGAATAAAAACAAATTATCATCATAGGTTTAAGTTAAAAAAGTTATCCCATAACACTTAGAGCAGGTGTAGACCGCACTCTTTATAATATTTTTTGACAGAACATAATAGGGACGAGGGTCAGGACAGTGTATTGGGGAGGTAACACTGGCACAGAACTGGCAATTAGAAGACAAGGAAGGCTAACCACAACTCAACCACCAAGGCTGGACTATGTAAAAGTCCTGCAAGTGTAACAATCACAATGTGGTGTTTACGAAGAGCACCACTTGCACTACACATGACAAACAACACATTTGACTACATTAGCCTGTATAAAAATGATGGAAGTAGTCCCCAATTTAATGTGCTGTGATGGAAAAAAATAGTGTGCATTGGTTTGTTTTTACGAAAAATATCTGTATTTATAAATGTTATATTTCTGTAAAAACAGAACGTTTTTTTACAATGCAGAATGTATGACCAGCTTGTATGTTAAGTACAGTAGATGATTAAAATGTTGAGAGCAGAATCTTTAGTTCGGTCAGGTTCTTATTTTTCCTCTTCGGTGTCTGTCTTTGGACTCACAGTTCTGCACTTTTCTTTTTTTCCTCTGTGGTTTGAAAGACATAATCTTCTCAGCGGATTGCAGAAACAGCAAAGCGGCGATGATTAGGAGCTGTTGTGGGTCTTTTCCGGTTCTGTGAGCAGAGGAAATGGAAGCGGTGCTGGCAGGAAGCCGGGCTGACTGAATGGGGTCGTAATGAGGGGCTACAGGTAGCCGCCCATGGCGAGTCAGCTGAATGACGTAGACTCACAGGACACAAAGCTCTGCCTGCATGCCTGTGACTCCACACTGAATCCACATGAAAAACCTGATCAATGCTGTTTGATTTGATCCAATTTGCCTAATCAAATGTGATTATCACAGGAACATGGGGAGTAATGTGTGAACTGAACCATTATTACTGTACTTAGCCTCTGTCCTCAGCTCTGCAGTGGCTTTTAATCCAGATGATTGAGCATTCTGAGAGCATGAATACAACATAGAAGCTCAGGTGAAAAAGCCAATGTAAGAGATGCATGTGTCCTGTAACATGTATAATAATAACCAGTTATAAATAATTTATTGTATGGCATTAGTTTATGATGAAATCACATATGGTCATGCCTTAATGAATAATAAATGATTTTCTGGGATATCCTAAATCTGTTAGAAGTCATCAAAAAGTCTTTATTTACTGTAGAAAATGACCAAAAATAATCTGTTGATATATCATTCACATATTTGAAAGAAATAGTGTGAGATTTGGGGAAATATGCTTATTTTTGAACACACATTGTATCTGGTTTATTTTAATCCATAGAAAAAACCTGAGGTGTAAAAACAACAACACATACTTTTATAGGCACTGTATATACTCACTTGTGGCTTATTAAGTCTTCAGATTCCACAGCCTTTACTTGTGTTGAGTGCATTGCTGCATTTACACCATTTAAGTCATTTTAATTTGTGCTAGTAGTTCAACAAAGCTTTCTCATAATCACCTTATTTCTTTGAATAATAGGTTTACATAAATACATTTTGATGTTTCACAAAGAAAAAAGTATGTTTTGAAACGTACATGACAAGATGAGCCATCACCACTGGTGCAATATAGGTCAAAGATTTCAATGTCTGACAAACTATTCACTACATTCCACATACATTCATATCTATACATTTATAGGCTGAATTAGGTCTGCCAATATCCTGTGTATGTTTTTGGCTTTGGCCTCTTTCTCAGGTGGTTTCTGGACAGTTGGGATGAAAATGGTGCCGTTACAACCATTACAACAGTGCAGTACAAAGTTTTGAAGGCACAGACAGATGATGTCGTTAGAAAACACACAACATGTCGTTCTAGAGGAGATGAACAAACAACATATTTTTCGTTTAATTTGGAGGACTTGTTGAAAAAAACAGGTGATCACCAAAGTCATGAGGATACATTGTCTGGGAACCATGGATTTGTAAACCAGATGCCATGGCAATCCATCCAATAGTTGTTGAGATACTTTAATCTGGACCAAAGTGGTGGACCGACCAACAGACCAACATTGCCATCCATACAACAACTTGCATCTGACAGCCGCTAGCGTGGTTAATAATGCTACACCTGTAAGTCACGCTGGGATGTTCGAGAGCCTTGGTATACCCAGGTCTGGACCTCTGAATGAATCGAATCCACTTGGAATATTTATGGTGGTGGGTGTTGCGCACCTTTCAGGCCACAGTGTGTGTGCAGGGCACACTATCAAGATATGCGGGTATTGAGTGGAGGTAAAGAAATATGTTTATTACCCTCTCAAAATATTAGTTTGTAGGCTTATAAAGCTGATGAAGATGATTGATTATGAAGTTTTTTACTGAAAGATATAATCTCGAAGATTTTCATTGAAATAAATGTCTGTTAAGTCACTATCTATCGCCGAATGAGCCTGTGGCCCACTGATGAAAGCCTGCAGCATTTGCAGTATTACGACAAGGGCTTGACATCTGTTTTTATGATATTTCATTCCCTCACAGCCCAAAGTGCAATTGAATATCGAACTGCACCTTTTTACAAAAGCTTCCATGCTAGCATGCAAGATTCTAAGTGTAATATGTAATACGCTAAATGTCAGCCATGCTAAAGGGGTCAGTCAATCGAAGTGCTTGTTGAATCATCACCACTTCATGCAGTGAATGGCCAGGTCTGCAGAAGTGAAAAAGTACGCAGCTTTTCTCACAAGCTTTCTTAAAAAAAGCCTTTGCTCAGTGTGGGGCTTGGAGTAGAAAAGACACACTGATATTTTAGTATGCTGTGTGTCAAACGCTGGAATACAGGTAGATCTGAAGAAAAATATACAATTTGCACTGCTCATGTTGTCAGTGTGTTACTAAAAATACTTTTGGACCATAGAAGTCAGGATGACAGCCATCTCTGCTTTGCTACAGCACAGTTGTGGTCCAACCATCACTGCTGAAATGGTTCTATCCAAAGCCGCAGGGAGGGAGTGAGACAAAGAGGTGCTGCCAGCTAGTAATTACTTTCTGAGGGCCTATTAGGAGAGGAGAGCAACACTGATGCGTGATACAACACAAATAAGTTAAAACAAAGCAAAGCCCGGATTCTGTCAGCCAAGGTGATTAAGTATGAGCAGCAGAGGCACTGATGAGGCCATGTTTACATTCACAACAGGAATTTGATCAGGCCATTCACTTTTTTATATGCCCTGCTTTTACATAAATTAAACCACACCAATTTCCTGTTGGATCACAAGCCATAAACATAACAGAAAACCAAAGGATGGTGACTTATCCCTTGCTCCAAATCTACAAATATCCAGTAACCGTCACAAAGATGGAGAGGTTCTGTAATCTGCCTGCCACAAACACTAACCACAGGATTGATACTGTATTATATAAAACTTTACAAAGAGCTAATTTTTTACTTTCTCTGCAACATGGCTGTCATGTTATTTGAAAGAGACAACATATTATACAGTATGGCTCGATTTTCACAGCCATGTTGGCTGGCAGTGTGTGTAAAGCAGCGGTATGTGCAAGACCGGTGGTAAAATATGGGGCTGATTAAAGATAATGAGCTGTGTGGGTCGTTTCTGTGCCAGCCATCTCAGCTACTGATACCATGACCTTCATTCATCACAGTTTGACAAAACCTTATCTGTAAAATTTCAGTTCACAAATGAGAACCATCTAGACAAACAGCCGCTGACAGAAAAATGAAGAGAAGCACTTGCTCCAAAAATATGTCCACTATGTCATCTCAGTATATCATTTCATTAAACGGCCTCATTAACCAACTCCAGTTCTGCGTGCAAAACAGAACTGGAGTTGCAAAACAACAAGCCTAAATGTGTGTATGTCATTGTTGATTATGCAAAATGTATTTCATAAAGGCAGCAGGAGAAGAAAAAAAACTATGCAGATAGAAAACGCTATCAAAAAGTACTGAAAAATAAAAAAAATAATTAATACACTTTCTTTATCATTTCAGGCTCTGTATAATATTCCCTGTAGTCACTTAGACATATCTGATAGGGTTTAGTTTTTAACACGCTTTAATTCTTGTACGTATGTTAACATCGTATTTCTCTGTCATCACTATTGAGTTTATCCACATTTTTTAGAATTACTTCATCATTTAGGGTGCTTTCACACCTAAGCTGTTTGGTCCATTTTAATCGAACCCTGAGTGTTTCGTTGGATAGTCCGGTTAGTTTGGGGTGGTGTGAAAGCTCTCTTCGAACTCTGGTGCGGANACCAAACAACCGAACTCTGGTCCGCCTGAAAACGGGGGTCTCGGTTCGCTTCCAAGTGCACCAGAGTTCGGTTCGCTACAGGTGAGAACGCAATCCGACCCAAATATAGGAAGTGAACCAAAAAAACAGTGCACTGCGGATGATAACTTTCAAATCCAAAACTTATTCTGACCATACCTCGCTCGTTGTCTGTGTAACACATCATACTCTCTCTCTCATCAGGGCCTGCCTTGTCCTTTGGTGCTGTCTCACTCGTCCCATTCACAGAATGAAATGTTCAACTCGCTGGCTCGTCAGCTGCTCATATTGTTCGCCTTCTTGTAAAGCATTTGATTGATGGAGACAATCAATCAATATAATAATGTTGCTCCATAATTTCTGAGATCAGAAAATGTCAGCGAGTTTCACTCGGACATTTTGTCCACGAGACAAGCGACCATTTCGACCGTGTGACATTTGTTTACAGTGTTTGGTGCTCTTGACAAAGTACAGTGTGAACACTAACTGAACCAAATGAAAAATGCAACAATGTTGCAATTTCACCCCCGAATTGCACCGAGTCTACCGAACTACAGGTCCGAAAGCACCCTTAGTTACAGAAATACAGTGAGGTTATGATATTTCAGCCAGACTGTCAGCATAATATTATAAACCGTGCATCCTCTCCAGAGGCTCAAGATCCATTAGTAGCTGTTCTGGAGCGTTCGACCTTACATGGACCAACATGGACAAGAGCTCTTGAAAGCACCCAGCTGAATGGAAATGTGAACATCTACAATTCCACGACAACTAGGCAACTCCACCTGCTGAGGAAACTCATGTGTGAAGTCTGACGTCTACTATTGGTGGTTGTGGTGAGACTGTTGTCTCAGCTGCTGTTTTCAAGGTGAAGAATTAACTTTTAATCTCAAATTCTTTACTTAAAAAGCCTTTGATTATAGAAGCAATTTATTTTATTTTACTAAAATGTCTTTAATTGAAATTTTGCAAGTTGACACTTTGTTGCTGAATAAGATATAAGCCTGAGTTGCAAACTCACATCTAGGGTTGCAGAATTCTGGGAATATTCAAGGTGGAAACTTCCCATAGAGATTAAACAGAATTTATGGGACTTAATGGGAATAGAATGGAAATATAGGGGTTATTTGCTCACGCTTTCTAATAGAAATGAAAAAATCAACAATTTAGTTGAGTTGAACTTTAATTAAATGAGTTGACTATTTAATGAAAAGCACTGATGCAATGTCATGTAAATAGCTAAGCAGTTTGATTAACCCTCTGAAGACCCTTTGTTAATGAACAGAACATTCTTTGCATACAAAAATCCATACATTTGCCAAATAAAGCAAAGCAAAGGTGCCATGTGGTGAGTTACCTAGTTAGCAAATTAATGGGGAAAGTTACTTTGAAAATTCGAGCCAACAATGTGTACTGTGTGCAAACTTAATGTCTAAAGCGAACAACTAATTTGTAAAAACAAAAAAAAAACAGTTTACAATAAAGAATGAATGTAAATAGATTCATTAGCTAACTCCTCAATTAGCATGCTCAATGAAGCTGGTTAACTGAAATATAATAAGAAATATAAAATATATTCACTCCAGTAATATAATCAAGACTTACCTGAAAGCATCTAGTCCTTTGGCTTAGACAGTGCAGTGGTGTTGGCAGTAGTGTGGGCTGCACATGTGATAGGAGAATGCACTGTGCATGCAGAGGGCTGTTATTGTACTGAAAAACTTCCTACGTGACTGTGAACTAGACTGCCCTAGAGCATGTTCATTGGCGTTGCCATAGATACACATACAAGGTACGGTAGCTCATAACGGCCAAACAGAAAAGCCAAATGACCCACACACAGCATCTTATATATTACGTGTACATCAATAATTGGCTCATACCTTGAAGACTGTACATACAGTTTTCAGTGGTACTTTGGACTATTAAGTAATAAATATTATTTATTTATGAGACTTGTCTCTTTCTCACACGATATTCTGTATCCCAATGTATAGCTCATTTATTTATCGGCAAATGCACATTTGCATTGTTTTATTGTCTCTGCAGAGGCACTCCACAACCTGTGTGAAGTTTGCCAGGGTGCTGGCAAGAGTCACGTGATTAAAGAGCAACTTGCAGGTTGGAGACCCCAGTGCATCAATGTGTAGGAAAATAATGTAGAAACTAGATTTTCAAAAAAATATAAGGTCTGGATCCCAACACTGGTTCGACACTAAAGAGGTTGTAAATGTTTATTCATATGACAAACCACAGCCTTATGAATCTGTTAGGTGTCCACGTTTTACGTGCTGTACCACAGGGGTGAGAGAGAGAGGCAGAAGGTGGGCAGAGTTAGAGCGGGAGGAGAGAGGGGAATGATCTATTACTTTGTTGAGTTCTTTCAATTACCCAATTTTCTACACAATTAGAATAAAACCACTGTTGACAATGTACCTGATGAAGCAGCTGTGTGCACTGAAGGAACCGCACCAGCTGTCAGCTTCACACGGTCCTGGCTTCGACCGGGACCATAATCCTCTGGTCTAAAATGAGTGCCACATACGGACGTGTTTTTCATTGCAGATAAAGTCCCGTCTCTTCACCTGCCCAACACGCACCAGACACGAGAGCTAGTGCTGCTGCTTTTCCTGAAAACTGTGGACTGGACATCCTGACAGGCTGGAGTTTGTGCAACCTGCACAAACACAATAATTCACCATGATGAAAAGACTACAACCACTCAGACTCACTACCACCTACTTTACTACCTACCTACTTACCACCTACGGCACGTTGAGAGCTGAGGCAGAGTCCGGGACCCCGACTCCCTTTTGTTAAAAAATATGATGCAATGTTGAATAAAAAGAGCGTTTTTTGAGCATTGCTCAAAACAACTACTTTTTCCTCTGAATTCCTATAAAATCTTGCGTTAACTTTTTCAATGGTCATTTTCAGGAAAGGATAAGTATAAATTTGGTAAAAAAAAGTTGCTCTTTAAAGTCTCCACAGATTGCCATGAAGTACACTGGGTCTTGTCTGGAGCTTGGCTGTGACTGACAAATCGTCCAAGGGCGGGATGTAAACAGCGACAACAAAAGCATGTGAAAACCCTGCACTCCCGATATTCCCTCTGACTCCTCACCAGGGCCGATAGCCCGTCCGTCTTATTAGCCAGACATCCCACATTTCGCATGATGATGGAAGGGAGACATGGCTTATATCTCCTCCTCTTTGCCCCTCACTTAACCCCTGCAAGGATCTCCAACTTCTTCCCGGGTACTTAAACCGATCTCCAGACTAAGAGTTGCTATCCGGTGTAAACAAAGGAGCTCGTCCCTCTGCAGCAGGCACTGAAATAGCTCCCTGTCGAAAAAGAGTCCTGAGCACCAAGAGCGCATGAAAAACTTGCAGAAGTGTTGCAGAGTGCATTACAGTGGTAATGTGCTGCTATCAACACTAAATAAACTATCTGAGAACTAAAATAAACTACAATAATAAACCAAAGTAGAAGGTGGATGCTCTCTGCTCATGATAGGCTGTGATGGCACCAGAAATATAAATGAATCTGTAGCTCCTGCCCGTTGTTAGCAGTGCACCTTTTTTTGCCAAAATGCACCTTGGGAGTCGTAGTTAATGTCTATTTCGAAGTCGACAGACTTGTACCTTCGACTTTTACTTTACACTTTAATCAAATAACCAGATATTTCCCAACACAGTTGTTCATCTTTTGTACCGATGATTTAACCAAGAGAGTTTCATGCTAAGCCAAACTGTAGAAGAGCTCAAACTGTGAGTCACGCAAAACTGTCTATGGGGAAAATGAGTGGGACTTTCACTGCAGGAACCAGGGGTGTCTGAAATAGCTCCTCCTCTCAGCAGCTCTATCGTTCACTGAATCAGTGATGTGAGCAGTGATTCAGATGTATCTCACTTTCTAGTGTATATACTCAGTACAGTGATGGGGTGAGCATGCTACCAAGCATTTCACTACATTATATATGTGCATGTAAGACTGACATGGGACCTAAGGACTCATATGTTATGTCAACGACACTCATGTAACATCAACAATGGGACTCTCTACCAGTCAGGAGGACTGAAGAAGCCTTTTGGATGAGAACTAAACAGAGATTAAGTTGCCTTTGACTCCTTACTTGTAGCTGCCTGTAACCTGGACGATCAATAGTCCTCTCTAAAACAACTCTGTCATGAATAAAAGTGAACTTTGAACAAGGTAGTGAAAATCCTCCTGCCTTCAGTTTTCCATTCACTGCTACATTCTGTGCTGCATTCTGTACACTAATGAGGGTATTGATCATGATTTGGATGACTCACTTGATGTCCTGGAGATCACCTGTCTGTTCTCACAGGTTCTTTAAAACCCTTTTTGCTGTCTTCCTACAAAAAACTTTGTTGAGGTGAAAACTAACATTGATCCCAATGTCCTTAATAATTACACATCGATTTCGTATCTTACCTTTAATTCAAACTGAACATAAAATCAGAAGTACAGATGCATGGCACTATTATATGTAGACTTACACAAATGTTTCAGTGGGTCAGTTGTCTATCTTATTATTTATTACATCGCACAGGTTATTGGCCCAGTAATTGTTTTGTCCTGGTACCCACTGTGTACTCATGGAGTTCACCTATCCAGTTTAGCCTCTTCAGCATCAGGTGAATGGGTTGTTTTGGCTGCAAGTCCAGAGCACGATATCTCAACAAGAGTGGCGGGATTGCCAAGAAATTTAGTCTGGATATTCATGATCACCACAAGATGATTCCTTGTGATTTTGGTGACCCTTGTGGGCGTGCTTTACCCTTTGACAATTCCTCTCATACCATCACTACCTCTTGTAGACATGAAGTCAAATGGGTGGATTGCATTGAAAAGTACTGAGCACAATGCTGCTTTTGAGAGGGTGAACCCTTATTGTTTGGACACTTAAAATAACAATAAAATAAAATATTTTTTCCTGCCATTCCCAGACCAAAAATATCCCTTTTGTACCAAAGATCCCTCCTGAAGACAAGCATGCTGTTGCATTCATTTTTGCACACAAAGAGACAAAAGTTCAAGCTCCTGTGCACACCTGACCAATCACTGAAGAAAGTAGGTGAGATAGTTGGATTGTCTGTTTGAGAAAGTTACAAAAATTGATTAAAGTTTGATTTGTTGTTGAACTCAAAAAAAGGTTTAGAGATTAATGAGTCGTCTTAGTTAGTTACTCTGGTAACACTTTATTTTGATAGTCCATCTGTTGACACTCTACAAGTCAGTAGTATGTCAACAGTGTATCAGTTGACATTCAACAATACTGTTTCAACAAACAAAGTAACATGCTTTCAAGTAACTGCCAGTAGACTATAAGGTGCATTACAAGTGTTGATCTACAGATTTTACAAAAAGTGACTGTTAACTGTCAGTATGTTTTTTGCAACAGGTTATTAACCAATACTCAACTAACTATCTATATAGATTGTGTCAGCATCTTCTACTTTGACTATTAACTACTCAAAATCAATCTGTCTGTTGAAAGTCAACAGGGTCATGTCAACATATGATTAAGAGGGTTAGGTTAGGGTTAACCTGTAAACCTGTGAGAACCTGTGACAACAGACATGTGTTCTGTTGATAGGTTATAGACTTTCTACTGTTCTCAACTGTTTTTCACTTTAATTGGATAGTCCTAACACACGTCTCCAAACGCTTAGTGGAGAATGCCTACTAATAGTCTGCTCATAGTCAATTATAGATTAGTTGACAATCAACAGAAAAGCAACTAATCTACAGTTGACTATCCGTTGATCGTCAACTAATCTTTGATCTAATCTTTAGTTGAAGATCAACAGATTATCAACAGATAGTAAACTAAAGATTTAGTGGTTTCAGTGGTGGTGAATGTCAATTGATACACTGCTGACATGCTACTGAATAGCTACTGATAACTTGTAGAGTGTCAACAGATGGACTATCAAAATAAAGTGTTATCATTATTCTAGTTAGAGATGAGTGGAGGTGACTTCAGTTTTAGTGTAGAGAGGGGTGGAGTCAACTTCTGTTGACCAAATTCATAATAAATCATCTACAAGGAAGACATAACTGCGGTCACACACAGCATTGTAATGTCTAGATGAAGTGATCACCTTTTTGATGGTGAAGTGAATGAAGGATGGCATGGCCACATGTACTGTATAGATCTATGCCACTACATGAATGCTCCTGCTTGGATTATGACACTTCACATATTCGTTAAATGTTGCTGCATCTTGAAATCAGTCTACTACATATCCTATATTTGAATTAATCAATTTACAATTTAATTGGAAATTGATAACAACATAATCATCTTCTCATGCTCTGCTGTTAGACTTGGTCTAGTCCAGTCCACTGTATTCCCCATGATAACCTAATAATGGTTTAATAATGCTGTGCTAAAGCCACTTCCCTCTTAAAATGAATGCATATTTGAAAATCCCTTATGACAGCCTATGTCGAAAAACTACCACGGTTACCCTGGAAATTCTGCAGAGAGAAAAAAGTCTCTTTAGAAAGGAATGAACTGTTGTCCGTTGTGAGCAGGGATCAATACCTCAACGCTGCTACTGTATCAGCTCATCCAACAAATCCAATTCAATTATCCGCAGCTGAAGAGAACAGATCTATCCAGGGCTTTGAGGGCTGCGAAGAGGTGCTTTACTTTAAAATAAAGGGTAAAACAGGTGAGAATGTGAATTCTCCCACTGTGCCTCCAGAATTGATTTGAAGATGTATCTGCAGCATCAGATACCAGAGCTGAGTTGCAATTAGCAAGGTTGTATGCTGAGTGGATTGTAGTGATTTGCGATGACTCTGTCTGATGGTTTCAGGAACAGCTCCTTTCTCCACTGGAATACTGAACTCAGTTTTTCACTGTCGCAAGTTGGCTAAAGAGTTATTTCTGCTAAAACAAGCACCCCCTATGTTACATTACCAAATTACTATAGAAGGCTCACTAGTGACAGGCAGAGGCTGAAATGTTCATTAAAGCCCCCGTTACCAGCAGCAGTGCCCTGTGGGTGGTGTTAGGGTTCATCCTCTGGGAGTAAATGTTCTCAGTATTTCATAATACTCATCCCATTAGATTAGGATTTTTCTTATGACCAAGCAAAGTACAGGCAGACATTTAAATTAATTCCTACAATATGTGCTTATAACAGCTGAAGCATGTTTAACATTTCGGAAGAGGCACACAGTTGTTACGATTAGGGAAAGATGGTGATCTTAATTATTAAAAAAGTCAACAATGATTTGAAGTACAATCTTTCCATAATCTTAACCACAGTGTTTTATTAGCCTGAACCTAACCAGATGCAGGACTCAAGACGAGAACCCCGTTCCCCACTACCCACGCCAACCACCTTTGCCTTCTGTGTAGTACAAGAACAGAGCACTTCTGATTTCAAGGAGATAAAGTTGGACATTTGGGAAAGGTGGGAGAAAATTATGTGTGAATTTGTCACTTAAAACTAGTAGTTAAGTGTAGTTAAATAAATACCCAACACTTTAAGCACGCATCCTGTGTAGGGCTAGCACAATTTATTTTAAAAAGCAGATACAGTTAATGTGACTTTTCTCCACGCTACATAGGCTATACATTTCTACAAATAGTAGATGGATTGCCCTGAAATTTCTGTACAGACATTGAATCCTAATGACTTTAATGAACCCCTGACTTTTTCTCTGGGGCTACAATGAGGTTGATAATTTTGGTTGTGTGTGAAATTGTGAATTGTGAACAGTGTTGAATAGATTACAATGGAATTTGGTACAGATATTCAGTGTTCCCAGAAGAAGAATCCTGATGACTTTAGTTATCCACAGACTCTTCACTTAGTACCACCAGTAGGTCAAAGTTTAAATTATCCGGTAAAATATTTCCAAAATATTGATATTAATGGTTCTCAAAAGAGTGAATCCTAAGGACTTTTGGTCTGACTTGGTTCCCTGACCACCCTCAGTATTCTGACATTTTCCATCCAGACTGAAACATCTCAACAACTATTGGATGAAATGTGGTTCAGACATTCATGTTCCCCTCAGGATGAATTGTAATAACCTCTGACTTTTTGTCTAGTACCATCATCTGATCCAAACTTTAATTTCTACAATACTTTGGTTTCTGATCAAATAAAACTAATGACATTCCCATCAGCCTCAGCTGTACTTTGGCATGTTAGCATTCGAACTAGGACTAAACACAAAGTACAGACTCAGTCTGCCACAGTCACTGAAACTGTGTTCAGTTCAATTGTACCACGGCATCAACACATACTAACTGCTATACAACAATCATTTTTGTTTCATCATTAAAGATATAATCTCGAAGACTTTCATTTAAATAAACGTCTGTTAAGTCACAATCTATCGCCGAATGATGTAACACAATGGTGATGGAGTCTATGGCTCACTGATGAAAGCCTGCAGCATTTGCAGTATTGCGACCCGGATGTTGGGAGGGATTTTCCCAGAAAAATCACGAGCGGCGCACAGTTAGGCTTTTAATGCAACAGACTCGCTCTTCAACTCACCTGTGTGTGAAGTGGCATACTGTTGTTTCCGGTGTCTGCTGGCTTTGTGAGTAAACAATTATTATGGCCTAAAAAACTAAGAAAATGTCAATGACTACGGACGATGAAAGTGAAACTGAAACTTAAATGACGTCCAAAAACACTCCTGCAATTACCGATTATCGCCATAAATAACGTGAAAGACAACGAAATGAAATTCTTCGAGATTACAACTTTAAATAATGCAGATCATTAAATTATATGAAATGTTTTTTCACTCAATGTAGGTGCAATCTCCAAATATGGTTTGCCCTCTGTCTAGCAATGAGATTATACATGTATTTTCAGACACTTGTTGTTTGTCATGATTTTTTCATGACTGATCATTGATCAGTGGATGTCCCTGAATGATTTCTCGTTCAAAGATCTCCATCTGAGCTCTGACAATAAGTGTGCATGGAAGGAATAAACAGTACCCAACCCTCTATGATCAAACTCTTCATATCACAAGTAAAGTTGACTCTTTCAAGCTTTTGTAAGAGTGAATGTAGTCAGGCCCCGAGTGCAACCCACCATCCTCACAGTAAATTAATGTGAGGAAACGGGGAAGAGAAAAAAAACTATTAATGCAAACCAGTGGTAGTGGGGAAAAATAACTCTTAAAATCAAGTTGCCTCTTTCTTTTAATTACAGGCCACTGGAAGTGTAGCTTCATCACAAGTCTCTGAATAAAAAAAGGATTTAGAGCTCCTCTGGCAGTGAAGGACAAAAATTATTCGGATAAAATTACCCTGCTGACATGTGATGTAAAGGAGCAATTCATTCTGTCACACAACACCTCCCTCCTGTCTTTCCCAGCTTCCACGCTTCCCTCAGGCAAACTGTCATCACTGAAATGATGCTTCATTGAGGGTCTCTTTATTTTGACTGGCTTTGCAAGACGCTGCAGCTACAACTGCAGTGCTTTTTCCATCTGTACTCACACAATATTTTGATTAGTTAGTACAGTTAGCAATTCTAATTGGTAGCATTTCCCCAAATAAATCTCTGAAAACTTCCTACTGGCCAAAACAAAGGATGTCACCCTTCTTAAAGGGGGGATACTAATAAATACTAATAAAATTTTCAGGGGATACTAATAAAATTTTAGATTAGATTAGATTCAACTTGTCACTGTCATTGCTCAGAGTACAAGTACCGAGACAACGGAATGCAATTTAGCATCTAACCAGAAGTGCAAAAATGCAATAAAGTGCAGAGTAATGGGTTAGCATATGTATAAAGGTAATATATAAATAAACAGTGAAGGATAGATATGAATCAGTGGCAGCTGGTGACTCCAAAAATTGCAGAGGACAGGAGGAAAACCAACCCACAGCGTCATGTTATTTTACACTCGTGGGCTACATCTCTACTTTCTTATGTTCAAAGAAAAATTAAGCAGTAAAACCATGGCTTACAGCATTTCTTAAAAACAACACAATTTTACTCAACCTGTTGTTTCCAGATTAACCATACAGGCCTAATGCAGAAGATTAAGGGTGTGAGATGTAACAAGAAGCAGGCCAGTGTTCAACACCTGTGAAGGAAAGTGTGGTGACTGATGGTGACTTGCTGGATGGGAATGAACCTGGTGTGTGCGTAATGTGTCACTAGAAGCCTGTCAGTCCAATGAGGGATGGACTGACAGGCTACATCTGCTTGAGAGTCCAGCCCTGAGTGAGTTGCTCGGAGTTCACTGACCTCAACTCGAATGGCACGGGAAACATGCAGAGACAATGAAGAGCACTGTCAACAATTACCTGTTAATATCTGTTTCTTGAGTTTCTTAGTCTGGTTTATTTGCAGCATTTTCTAACTGCTCTCCAAACTCAGAAAAAGTTGCCAATGAGTTGTTAAATGGCATTTGGCATGCAAACATTTGTAGGTTACGTGGATTAAATATGTTTGTTTTGGTTGATTGTAAAACTGTCTTTGTTGCAAATATGAATATATATAAATTCATGATTACAATTCATAAATCCCTTGTCTGTTATTGAGATAATACTCAATGAATTGTAATATAATTGCAGTGGCATATTCCCTGTTTTGCCCAACAGACCCTGGTAACATTAGTCCCTAGACCCAACTTGAAAACACTTGACTTAGAAACAGTGTTTAGTTACCTTTATCTAGTACAGTGATCCCAAAATCCTTAAAATAACTTAAAAATCACAATAAATGAAAATAAACAAGAAAATAGTATTTCATGCTGTATACCCTTGTAAATCTCAGCTGTGACCTTTGACTCACCTGAACATCCTCCATGCTGTGCAGCCCGTCCAGCAGTCCGTTGCCCCTACCGGGACGCCACACGCCACTGTAGTCCTGCCATGGGTGCAGCCTGGACAGCTGAGGCAGCGAGGCCCGAGGCTGCGCCAGCATAGTGGAGCTCTCCATCCGCTCCCGGCAGCACCCAAATCCATTCTTGCCATTAGCTTAAGGGCTGCTACAACAAGCTAACTGTTGCGTTGCCTTGTAACGCAAGTACCTAGCTACTGCTCGATAAAAAAGGGGAAACATAAATACCTGCACTGGACTCATACCTGCACTGCCTACTGTAACTGCTGCACATGTTCATACTGTATATATCTTAGTGTATTCATTTCACACTGTTCCTACTGTTCATATTGTATCTTACCGTATTCATATCAGAGGAGGCTGGTCAATAGAGGCAGAGGAGGTGCCCCACCTATGGTCTTACAGGAGTCATCTGCTGTTCTATCCGCCCCGAGGATGTAGTGTCCTGTTAGCTCAGTGGCCCTCCTCTCTACCCCTGCCTTTGTTTACGGTCTCAACACTGCAAAATTTACAGGCAAGGAAAAATACAAAACTCAATATTTGATGTTAAGCCATCAGGAAATGGTAAATACAGTACCCGTGCAGTATGAAGTAACCTCAAGAAGAACTTCAATCAGGCTTTGACATGACAGATGGTAATTCACTCCTCGGTTGGTTAGCAATAACTAAATTGGAAATTGGTGCGGCTCATGCAACCTGCTTCACATGTGTTCTGTTCTGCTTGTTCCGCGACCTGAGCACAGCACAGTCTTTTTTCCGGTGACCTTTTTTATAGCAGAAATGACATACTTTTTCACTCAAAGACACCACAATTAACTCTCTCCTCTGAACAAAAACTTCCACCGGAATGCCCAAAGAAATACATCCCCTCAGCAGGGACATTTTCTCTACCACCAGCCAAACCATAAGTGTGGGAGTCCCCACCCTACCTCTACTGTATGGGTCACTACATAATCATCTGCCAGCGCAGTAGCCTCTGTGAAGTCTTCACTTTCTGTTCACTTATGTACATTGCAACTTGCTCTGGGACTGAGTTTTGAAACTGCTCAAGCACCATCAAGTTACACAAATCATCAAAAGCTCACAAACTCAAGATATGTTTTGTCCCCCTTTTCCCAGTTTCTAAACTGCTGGCAGTACGCCTCAGGGACCAATTCATACGCCTTCAGTAAGACAGTCTTTTAACCTTTGTATAGTGGTAGTACCCACTGTCACTTGCAGTCAGCGAGGAAAAAGCCTTCTGAGCGTGCCCAGTTGACACACACTGCAGCAAAACTGTGCGGTCTGAAACAACCCAGTCCCTCACGTCTGCAATGCAGTCAAACACACTGAAAAAAGTTTCAACGTCTCATCATTAAATTTATGCACCAAGCATAAACTACTCAAAATATCCTGTGAATTCTCATTGTAGCGAGTTGATTTTTCATTCCATGACATGTCACACAATTTACCATCCTTAATTAAACTTAAATTGTTGCCTCATTTTTTACAACGCTAATGCTTTGTCAAATTCTGCTTGTTGTCGTACCCTTTCCAATTCTAGCTCCTTTTCTTTCTCCAATTGCATTCGCAACCTTAACAATTCTTTTTGTTGTTCAAAATTTAAGGCCAAATCAGGGATTGACTCCTGAGACAAAGAAGCCCCAGCCAGATTAATAGAAGTAGGCGATGTTGTGGGTGTGTTAGAACTTCCATCTCATACAAATTTTCCCTTACAATAGCTTTGACATTTTCCTTTTGTCATTTGTCACCAACACATATTTTATAAGGATCGGCTATCCTTATCATGTGATCTCTTGTACACTGATCTAGAAACACGTCTGATGGAGCATCAGTGAAATCCTCTACCCCCGCCATGACCAATGCAGCAACCAGCCCCCGGTAAACAAAAGACTACAGCATTGACCTTGCCAGCGTGCAACCGTGGCATAAAAGCAACCTCATACATTGAGCGTCCCCTTTAACTGCCTATCCTGATCTATCTAACTCAGCCCTGATCTTTAGGAGTTACTGACGGCAGGTATTTATGCACCACAATCCATAGACGTGCTCATGAGACACCACTCCAACTGCTTTCACCCCAAGGTACATTCATAAGCAAACAAATCCCAAATGGGACACACTATTCCTACTGGGGAGTCATCTCAACAGGTACACTTGCGCAGCAAAAAAGGTCAAAACTTACCTTCCCTAGTCCCATGACTATTTTGCCGAAAGGAACAAATTTTCCATATCCCAAAAAAAAGATTCCCTCATCCTACAGCGCCAAACAAAACAAGGAAAAACAAGGGAAAAAAACAGTTCCTCAACTCCCTACGCAAGCTTCCACAACAAGCGCAAAAAAAGGAATCCTTTGTCTTGATGTCACTTACAGGGGAACCCACTACTACTACTGCGTCACCCCCCACCCCCGCTGGCATAACAAAGCACTCCACATTAACAAGCAAAAAGTCACCAATCAATGCCGTAACAACAAAACCCATCAATTAAACACTGCTCACAGCCTCAAATTTGATGCGGTCCCCCAATTTGTTATGGTCCAGCCCTGAGACCATAGCAAATGAGGGAAGCACACATATGGAATTAACTGAAAGAAAGGAATTTTATTTAACAGAGACTAAAGTAAATTAACTAATGTAACAAAAATAGCAATTCTAACAAATGGGATTGGCAGGGAAACATGCTGCCAGAGCAACTAAGATAATACTAAATAAACTACACAGAAAATAAGAAAACTCCAACGTAACACAAAGGTGATGCCAGGGGAGAGGGAGCCTCCAGACTACCAATATAGAGCTTATGATAAATGGGACCCTACAACAGGACAGCTTAGCTGTGGCAAACAGTTTTAATTGTTACTTGCAGAACAGCTGGTGTCACACCTTAACAACAATGATCTACTGCACCCTATGCAGTTTGGATTTAGGAACAATTATTCTACCGAGACTGTATGTTGCTACTTCTTGGAAGTAATCAAAAGTAAATTAGATGAAGGAGGGGTGGCAGGAGCAGTGTTTCTTGACCTGCATAAAGCATTTGATACAGTGAGTCATCCAATACTTCTATCAAAGTTGTCCAAATTCAAACTTTCATCCAGTACACTGAATTGGGTAAGGTCTTATATATCTGGTCGTTCACAGTGTGTTCGTATATATAACGAATGGTCATCAATAAAATTATGCACAATGGGAGTGCCACAAGGTTAAATTTTGGGGTTCAGTCTATACATCAATGATCTCCCATCCATTTGTGAGGATGTGGAAATTCAGATGCTGAAGACACGGTCGTACACACTCATGGGAGAGATGCTGAACAAGTGGCCACTAAGCTCTCAATAATGCTCCATAAAGTCGCTTAGTGGCTGAGTGACTCATGTCTTGCCTTGACTATAAAGAAAACAGTGCTAATAAATAAAAACAAACCCTGTATCCACAGCTTAGTGTAAATGGACAAATAATCAAAAATGTTAATGAGGTTAAATATTTAGGTATGATTCTGGATTCCAATCTGACTTTTAAAAGCCATATTAAAAAGATGAATAAAAAACTGAAATGTAACATTTTTAAATTTAGACAGATCAGGAACTCATTAACAACAGAAGCATCAAAAACGTTTTTGCATGCTATGATGATTTTTACATCTTCATTATTGTATATCCTGCTGGTCTCAGGCCACTAAGACTGTGCCGAAACCAACTGAGAGTCTTTTTAAACAAGCCTCAAAAGTTTTTGGAAATCATTAAATCACCATCATTGTAACATATTGTCCAAATACAATTTTGGCTGTCCCTGTGGACAAAGGTGGTGGTGTTTCACCTAACGTTAGGTTAAATGTTCCCTCTGTTTCACTCCCCGCTGCAAGGAAACTACTTCCCCTGGGAGGAGAGTGGGCAGCAGCTCCGGAGCTCCAGCTGAACTTAAAACTTGCACAGACTTTCACTCTTTTTCCCATTGTGCAAAAAATGGATATTGAGCAACCAGACGTGTCGACATTAATGATGTAGTCTACGATTCTAATCCAAAACAGTTTTTGTCAAATTCAGTGAATATCTCCTCACGGTCCGCTAGCTTTACATTCTGTGTGTGCGCTGAACAAAAAGTCCGGTGTTCATACACAGCCCTGGCTCTGTAAACGGGAACAGAGCGACTCAGGTAGAGCCACCAACCCAGGTCATCAAATACCGACGCTTAGCCACGTTTCCACTAAACACTTCGGTATAATATGTCACAACTTGTGCACAGGACAAACTAATGCTGGGAGCTACTCGCGCAAGTTTGAAGGAGCACTGAAGGGAGGGGTGTATTTGTTTGGCTGTTGAGTTCAAATATCAACAGGCTTTCTCCAGAATCAAAGACTACACCTTTAATTTGGCCATGATTCAGTTTTTTAATTAGGAATTTTTGTAATGTAATGTAATTTTATAGTTATACTGGATGAATGTGCTGGTATTTATTATGCCAATGTGTGCTTGTAGATTTGTTAGTGTGATACAGACTATGTAATGGTGTTGCATGTAAATGAATGTTTTTAGTGATTGTTCTGTGTGTACCTGCCTAGGGACAGGGAATTAGCTAATAGCTAAATCTGGCATAAATCATCTTTTCTCATTTTGAGATTAATGTTTTTTGTGCATGGTCCTTGTTTAAAGGTTCTAAATACGACATTCAGAACATTGATATAGCAGCAAACAGCTATTTGCTATGTAAAGATATAGTGGAGTAATGGCGTCCTGATCAGAGAATGACAGAGCCACTGCTCGCCGACAAACAGCTGCTGAGCGCCGGGGAGCTTTAGAGAAGAGAGCCGAGGGCAGAGCCAGAGCTTCTATGAGGAATAAATAGCCTACCTGGAGTCACACTGGGTTCTTCTTCTGAGTTCATTTTTTAAACTTTTGGGATTAAAAAGTGGATTTATCTTCGCTCTCCCTTGTCCACCGGTCTGCAGCAGCGAGCCGCAGAGGTGCCGACCTCCACTGTGAGTGTTATAATGTAATTACTCAATCTTTGTCCATATTGACTGCTGACTGGAGGGGAAATGTGCAGAGGAGAGGGGGGAAAAGAAGAGAGACTGCAGGAAAATAACAAATAACCTCTGGTCTCTGGTGAGTGCTGAGTTTAGTCAGAGGCTGAACTTAACACAAACACACACCCTCACTAGGAGCTATTTCATCGATCTGCCAAATGACCTAAATGCATGTAACGTAATTATTAGCATGCTAGCTATCCTGCTAACAAAAACAAAACATCCAGTAAAATATGCTTTAGGTAGCTAAAGTTTGATGGTTTCAATTGAATGCCTTCAGCTGAAGGCTCCCAGGTCATCAAATACCGACACTTTGTCAAGTCCCTCGGCGTCTGATACCGATGCACAAGGCACCCTTTAGCATCTGTACGAGATGCATCAGGCTTTCAGCTATCTCCAATGTAATTGAGAACGGGTTGGGGAAGGTGTACATAGCATTGATTTGTTTGGGTCTGAGATGCTGGTGCTCTATTGCGACAACTAGTGGCATTGAATCAGTGAATGTCATATATATAACCTTTTAATAAAGCCTAATAATATGGTTTTATGTAACCTGGAGACAGTGGCCAGCTGCCTCCAATTCCTCCAGCTCCAACCAACCTGGAACCAGCAACGCTGAAAGACAACACACAACACAGCAACACTTGACACTCTCTACATTAAGTCTGTTAAAAAGTGTGTGACACAGAGATCCCACAGTAATCCTCCTTAGCTACAAGACGCCTCTTTGTCCTGCGCTCTCTACCTGTTTGTCAGTATTTGCAGTCATTATTTGCAGTCAAATAACACTAATAATGCTGATAATCAGTTATTGTCTGTGAATGCTTATGCCTCCAGAGAGCATAAATAAACTCATTAGAAAGTGCAGGCAGACCTGCTGTCAGTCACCTTAATGTGATTTCCCCACCATTGGCTGCAGCTCTAACTAACACCAGTTTATGTTGATTTCCGGTGTCAGAAAACAATGTCATATCCAGTAAATACAAGAACAACCAGGATGCACTGTGTCATTTCTGACTCTGAGAGGCTTGAACGAGCAGAGGATGAATCATAAACACATTTACGTACGGAAAAGCGTTAAGGGAACACAGGACGACTGTTTCATGGTAAGTCACATCAGCAGGATGCCAGCCAAATATCACAACAAGCCCGAGATCCTCACACAAAACTCCCACGTTTGTCTCGCTCCTCTTTCTGCAGCAAATCACCAACAGTGGCTCATTAAACAGCACATTCAAAGCAGAGAGAGAGAGAAAAAAGTAGATTAGATGGCTTTCATTTTCACCTTTCCTCCTGCGTAAGTGTGTTTTAGTCATACATTATTATAACTACAAGAACATGCAAGTCATGCACATGAAGCGACTGATCTAATTAGTCAATTATGATGCAATAACTTTTCAAAATGTAATAAACTGTCCTTCTAAATGAGATAAAAAAGTAATGAAACCTGTCATAGTGATGAATTGCTTCAGAATGATACTTTAATATATTTTATTGATAATGTAATATCAAATTACATTAACCGTTCTTATCTTGTATAGGGTGTAACCTGTGTTGCAGTGAAACTGTAAACGATAAACTCACTGCACACTACCTGCTCAGCACCAAACAGCAGATCCTGTTCATAATCCTGTTTTTGTCCCCCCCACTTTCATTGTTACAGTTTGATTTAGTCCCTAAAATCTCTCTGAACAGAATCTTCTGACTGTCCAGCTGTTACGTTTGTTGCTTCCAAGTATTACTGTGCCTTGCTCTACCCTCTGATTGATGAAGGTTATACCTGCAGCCTGAGAAGAAGACCTTCAGACACTACTCAGGGCTTAGAAATAATGCAGACTCCTCCGCATGTTTTCTGGTAAAAACACAAACAAAACGAACGATTTTTATGCATGTTATTATATATAGTCAGTATTCCCCTAAAAAGATAAGGGAGTAAAGGACAGATGCTGATAAAATATTTATCTATCGTAAAGTATCAGGTCACTAATAACCAAAACTTTTAAGTGGCGTTAGTGTAGACTATTAATTTGATAGTAGTCTAATGACCTGCCTAATAACTAATTCCATTATAATGTGAAGATTGATATGAATACATAAACCCAGGAATTAGCAAAACAGAGCTAAAAGAGAGTGAATACTGGACTTACATTCATCAAGTGGACACAAACTCCAAATGAATGCTCATGTAACTGCTGGATGTGTACAGCAGGTAGGCTAACACATTAGCCAAAGCAACTTTATAAGTTGATGTTCGGTGACTGTTTGTGTCTGTCAGCTTGTTCCTCTGCCCCCTGGTGGCCAAGAATCTGTCATGCAGCTTTAGGGGGGGAAATGTCCTATGTTTTCATTGTACAGTATTTGACCAAACTACTACAATGCATTTATATCTAAAAACACTGAAACAAGGCAAGGCAGTTGAGGTAACTATATGAGGTTCCCTCATCAGTCCTAATTTCTCTTTGGAAGCTACTTTGACGGTATCCAGCCCGTAGTGGTGCCAGCCCATGGTGGTGCCAGCCCATGGTGGTGCCAGCCCATGGTGGTGCCAGTGGTGCCCCCGACACCCGAGCACTACTTGCGGCCGCCAGCCCACCTCCCAGCAGCCAGGCAGGGCGCCAACACGCTGCTGGCTCACCCCCAGCTGATGGCGTCTCATCATCACAGATGCACGCCAGTCGTATAAACTGGTCATGGAACTACCGCAAAGCCTCTCTTCCTGCTGATGGCTTACTGCCCTCGCTGCGTCTGAAGAGACTGCCTGCCTCTTCAGACGCTGTCTCTGTGGTTATCATTGGCGACTCCATAATCAGAGATGTAAGGTTAAAAGATGCCCGCACTTATTGCTACCAAGGTGCACGCTCCCTTGACATCATTGAAAAACTGCCCTCTATTTTAAAACAACATCTGAGTCCTCTACAATAGTAGTATATGCAGGAACTAATGACCAAAGCAGCCCACAGTCAGAGACCCTGAAATCAGATTTTAATCTTCTGATCGATGCTGTTATCCTCTGGGAAACAGATTGTTCTCTCAGGCCCAATCCCTGCCATGGGCCGCGGCTATGGTCGTTTTTCTCTGCTTCTTTTGTTTAATTCCTGGCTTAAATCTGAAAGCTCTGCCCACAAGCTGAACTTGGTGGAAAACTTTGACTTATTTTGGAACCGGTCTGAGCTTTTTAGATCTGATGGACTTCACCCCAAGCTAGTACTTGCCAAGTTATTTGCTGCCAATCTCTCATATTCCGTTTTGCACCTCCCACACACTGCTGAGACAGTCCATGCCCCATACAGGTAACCCCTTCAACATATCAATATTTCAAACTCAACTCCAATGCTGCAGGTCCATTCAATGGGCATGGACTCTCTCATAACATTAATTTTGTTCCAAATTATCTTTCTATGAAGAAAAATAATGAAGTATTCTACATCCCTGTTCTCATCCAAAAGAGAAAATCCTATTCAAACAGAAACCAACGGAATGTGCACAACATGAACCCTGCGAAGGTTACACCTGTTTTTAACAGCAATACCTGTCTCAAAACGGTTTCAATATTTTTGTTTGCTGTGAAACCTGGTTATCTACAGAAAACGCAGTGCATTTGGTTGAAGCATCACCGCCTAGCTTGCTGTACTCCTACATCACCCGTGCCAACAGAAGAGGTGGCGGTGTTTCACTTATCTACAACTCCAATTATTCTTTTCATTCCAGAACTAATATTCGCTTCTCATCATTTGACATGCTCTCAATGTCCTTCTCTCCGCCCCCTCGCCAAACACAAACTTTATGTCTTTCTATATTGCTGTTCTGTATCGTCCCCCTGGAGCCTACTCACAATTCCTGGATGAAATTTCAGAGTTTATTTCAGATCTTGTGACCCTTGCCGACCGCATCATCATATTTGGCGATTTTAATATTCATTTTAATGACACATCCAACGCACTAAACCGTGCCTTTACAATAATTATTGATACATTTGGTTTCACTCCGGCAGTATCTAAACCCACTCACTGCAGTGGTCACACCATCGATTTACTTTTACCCTGTGGTCTTTCTGTCACTGACCTTTCAGTCTCCTCCTCCGCTCCATCATTATCCGACCACTCTCTGATTCACTTTAATTTTCACATGCCACCCATCTCTCAATATCGCTGCCCTCCCAAAAAAGAGCCGCGTTATTAATTCATCAGCTAGAGCAGCCCTAGAATCATCAAAACTGAATAGCAATCCTGGCTCTCTGGATAACTTAACAAATGAACTAAATAGCTCAACTCTTTAGCCCCCCTTCAGATTAGAAAACGCTCCTCACCCAACTTTACTCCATGGTGTAATGATTCTACTTGGGCACTCAAACGATCATGCTGAAATTTGGGGGAAAAAATTAGAAATCTTCTGCCAGGCCTGGAATGAATCACTGCTGAAGTACAAATATGCCCTCAGGCAAGCTGAATCAAACTATTATTCTGATCTGATTTCTAATAACAGACACAACCTCAGATTCTTATTCAACATTATGGATAATCTAACTAAAACAACCCCACCCACACTGGTTTCCTGCTTTACAACCACAACCAATGTTCACTGTGATAAGAGACCCTCTTCTCGACATCATCAATAAATCCCTCTGTTCTGGTATCGTTCACACTGCCTTCAAAACAGCCGTGGTTACACCGTTACTAAAAAAACCCAACCTTGAACCATAATCTCTAAACAATTATAGACCGATTAGATTATTAAGTTCTGCCTTCAACGCTGTGGACCACAACATCCTCCTACAACGACTTGAGAACCTTGTTGGTCTCAAGGGGCTGGCACTTTCTTGGTTCAGTTCATACCTGAGTAATGGAACTCAAGCCATTACATACAACAACACTATGTCTTCCCGCTCTAAGGTCAAATATGGTGTTCCACAGGGGTCAGTACTCAGCCCACTCTTGTTTTGTATTTACATGTTGCCCTTGGGTCACATCTTTAAAAAACACAACATAATGTATCACTGCTATGCTGATGACACACAAATCTATCTTCCAGTAACAGTCAGTGATTTCTCTTAGCTGGTTAAATTAGAGACATGCTTGTCAAAAGTCCATCACTGGATGTGCAATAATTTTCTACATCTGAATCCACACAACACCGAAATGCTGCTTGTTGGTCCAGCTAGATTCACATCCCTTCTTACAGACATTTCCACTAACCATAATGGCTACATAATTTCTCAGACCCATATAATCAAGAATGTGGGAATAGTATTCGATCCCTCCCTTACATTTGAGCCCCACATCAAGTACATAACACAAACCGCGTTCTTCCACCTTCGTAGAATAGTCCAAATTCGCCCCATTTTATCAAAATCAGACGCTGAAATCCTCGTACATGCTCTCATAACATCTAGAATTGACGACTGTAATGCACTTTTCTCTGGCCTACCTAAGACAGCAACAAAAGGTCTCCAATTGGTCCAGAACGCAGCTGCCAGAGTCCTCATAAGATCCAAGAAGTCTGATCATATAACTCCGGTATTGATGTCTCTGCATTGGCTACTGGTTCCTGCAAGAGTTGATTTCAAAATCCTCCTTATTACCTATAAGGCTTTATACTCCATCACGTCTTTTTCTTGAATAATCTACCACTGCACATTCGAGAGGCAAGCTCTGTTGATACTTTCAAATCCAGGCTGAAAACACATCTTTTTTCTGTTCACTATGACCTCTCCTAATTTCACTGGCTGGGAACCTTCATCAATGACTGTCTTTCACCCTTGACANGTACCTATCCCAAACCCTGTTACAGTTACATGATATCTGTTTTTAAAAATGCACTAACCTCAACCTTGTTGTCATATTAACATTACTACGTGTGTGTGTGTGTGTGTGTGTGTGTGTGTGCGTACTCTTACATGTAACACTGTGTGTTTCCTTCTCTGTACATGTGCACTTTAAAATAAAATGAAGTTGAAGTTGGGAAGTTGAGGGTTGCTAAAGGTGTGCATTCAAGGGTCAATGTGCTCAAACTGGATGGTATTTCATTGTCTCACCAGAAGCTGTGGTAACACCCCCCTGAATACTTTCTTACATTTCTATGTATAATTAGCCATAGCACATTCATGTGATTGAGTGTGAAACTGGTGGTACCGCTGCTGCCTGGAGAGGCTGGTGGAGCTACTGGTGAACTCTCATGGTGCTTATGACATGAAGTTTGATTTGGTTGAATAAACGGTTTTGGAGACATTTTACTTACATTTTAACACATTTACAGTATGTCAGCCCCTACACACCTGTAATCCACCCAGACAGGTGTTTGCCCTCAAGTTGCCTGATTAGAGATCCGACAGTTTACACCTTTTATCATTATTATTATTATTACACTTTGGTGACGTCACATAATTCCCATAGCTTCACCCAACTTCAACCTGACTAGTGGTCTGGCTAATTAAAACACCAGTGTGGGTTTGCAGGGCCTTTAACTACATAATTATGCAGAAATCTAGTTCATTATCTAAGGTATAGTAGATATATTTGAAATTTGATTTTATTGTAAGATAAAATGTAAAATTTAAGTAGTAATAATAAAAAATAATAATTTGCTACGGCTTGTTGGCATGCAGGGGTCAAGAAAATCAGATGGAAGACAGCAGAAGTTATGTGATGCAGAAGGTATTGGGGAGAGGACCATGACAGAGAGATGGTGGTTAGGGTCCTGATAATCCTGAACGTGGGCTCCTCATTCACTTTACGTGACGAGTGTGTGCCACCACTGGCGGCTTTGGCAAAAAAACACAGGACAGTCTGGTGGTGAGTCCTGGTGCATAGGAAGGCTCTCCGCAATGCCAGAGCAGCCTATTACTCATCATTAATAGAGGAAAATAAGAACAACCCCAGGTTTCTTTTCAGCACTGTAGCCAGGCTGACAGAGAGCTATAGCTCTATTGAGCCATATATTCCTTTAGCTCTCAGT
>NTHP01000021.1:838723-851767 GCA_003416845.1 Oplegnathus fasciatus
GAGCCCGGCTCTGTTCGAGGTTTCTGCCTCTTAAAAGGAAGTTTTTCCTTGCCATTGTTGGGTCTCTGTAAATAACATTATTAAGAGTACGGTCTAGACCTGCTCTATATGTAAAGTGTCATGAGATGACTTTTGTTGTGATTTGGCGCTATATAAATAAAATTGAAATTGAAATTGGTGCAAGAACATCTTGTAGCAAAGTGTAGCATTGTGCTCATTTATGGTTTACCTTCCCGCCATCGAGACAGGGGAGAAAATGATTGCTGCTATGATGACCAGCCAGAGCTGAAAGGAGTATAAAGCACTGTGCAGTGCCCTGGTGTTTATTAAACCAAACCTTCAAGCTGGACTTGCTGGTTTGAATTTCATCTTTTGCCTGCGCCCTGCAGCAACACGCCAACCCCAATGCAGTCCTTTGCGTTGCTTTGCCATAGTGCTGTTGATGGTCTGAATGTACCCTGAAGGTGTATGTGTGTGTGCCTAAGGGACAATGATGGGTGTGGAGGTGGAGCAATGAATTATAGAGGGGCGACAGAGGGGCTGATATGTTTCCTCATCTCTCTGCATGCGAGCTCAGTTGGTTGGTGGGTTGACATGTTTTGTTCAGCCTCTGTTATCAATGTTTCATAACCTCCCAGGCTGAGAACATTGTTCAGTGAACTGTCATGCTCCTGGGAGCTTCATTTTCTTCTGCTGTGTGTTTGTGTTTCTATTCATGTGGGATTAGCAGAGCCACAGTGAATGCACCACACCAAAGCCTATAGATTACCTGGATATTCCTTTTAGTTAGCTCATTTTCAGCTACCTACAGTGCTATCATGTCGGGTGACTGCCTCGTTAATACTCTGAAATAATCTGCTTAATGGGGGCAGATAATGTGACTAGGACAACACACAGTGACAAACTGGCATGCTGGAAATTGCAAAACAGGAAATGTAAATATAGAGTAAAGCATATGAACAGGCTTATAGTGCGTATGTAGCACTGTAAAGTCCACAGACAGGGGTGGGAATGAATAAGGGGCATGTCGTTGTCCACGGTCAGGGTTAAGATTTCTGTAGGGTGACACTTCAGCTACCAGATGGTTGTTTTTCTGGATGGAAATCAATTTTGTCTTTGGTCCAAGGACATTTGCTGTGTGTGGGAGGTGGGGAAGAGGAGGAAAATGTCCTCCACTAACTCCAAAGTTGTCTTATTTACATGTTGTGAGAGCTAGCTACTGGTGGGTTTGGAGTTCTGCTGTCATGCATGCAGTCATTGTGGCTAACTGTTGATGGTGTGTATGTAGTCTCCAGTGAGGCTGACTGCTTGTTAAACCACAACATCTTAGTTTCTGTTTCTACTTAACACAAGGTGTGATTTGTGGGCATGACAGGTTACTGAGTAATGCAACCGCTGAGCCTTGTGTGTGCTATTAATTATAAACCTGTGTCGTCACATCCCTGTGTTTTAAAATAAAGCAGGTGTGTAGGGGATAAATGGTTTAAAGGTGTACAAAATACGTACGGCTATTAGAAATAATTAATAATTATATTAAACAATTGGACTTAATTGACATTAAGCCCAACCTCAGGGGCACCACTCTTCGTAAAGGGAAAAATGATAGCCAGTTAACCAACAGGTGAGTAAATGTAATCAGAACCAGTAGAAATGAAAACTATTAAAGTGAAACTCTGTCTCCCCATCCACCGTGAAGCACTGTGCTGAACACCTCACTGGAGGCATGCCATGTGCCAGCCTGCTTCTAGTCCTTCACCATCGTCCCCATGCCCAAAAAAACCAAGGACCATAGGACTTAACGGCTACAGACCCGTTGCCCTGACCTCTGTGGTAATGAAGTCTTTTGAGCGCCTTGTGCTGTCACACCTCAAAAACATTACAGACCCACTCCTGGACCCCCTGCAGTTCACCTACGGAGCCAACAAGTCTGTAGACGACACGGTAAACATGGCCCTCCACTTCATCCTTCAGCACTTGGACTCCTCAGGAACCTATGCCAGGATCCTGTTTGTGGACTTCAGCTCTGCTTTTAATACCATCATCCCGGCTCTGCTATAGGACAAGCTCTCCCAGCTGAACGTGCCTGACTCAACCTGCAGGTGGATCACAGACTTTCTGTCTGACGGGAGGCAGCATGTGAAGCTGGGGAAACGTGTCTCAGACTCCTGGACCATCAGCACTGATTCCCCCCAAGGCTGCGTCCTTTCCCCTCTGCTCTTCTCCCTGTATACCAACAGCTGCACCTCCAGTCATTACCCGTCAAGCTCCTATAGTTCATGGACGACACCACCCTCATTGGACTCATCTCTGACGGGGATGAGTCCGCCTACAGGTGGGAGATTGACGATCTGATGACCTATGCAGTCGGAACAACTTGGAGCTCAATGTTCTAAAGACAGTGGAGATGATTGTGGACTACAGGAGGAACCCAGCCCCACCCACCCCCATCACCTTATGAGACTCCCCAGATGACACTGTGGAGTCCTTCCGCTTCCTGGGGAGCATCATAGCCCAGAACCTGAAGTAGGAGCTAAACATCAGCTCCCTCACCTAAAAAGCCCAGCAGAGGATGTACTTCCTGAGGCAGCTGAAGAAGTTCAACCTGCCAAAGACAATGATGGTGCACTTCCACACTGCTATCATTGAGTCCATCCTCACCTCCTCCATCACCATCTGGTACGCCGCTGTCACTGCCAAGGACAAGGGAAGGCTGCAGCATATCATTCACTCTGCTGAGAAGGTGATTGGCTGCCATCTTCCATCTCTCCAGGACCTGTATGCCTCCAGGATCCTGAAGCGTGCAGGAAAGATTGTGGCCGACCCCTCCCACCCTGGACACAAACCGTCTGAGACACTCCCCTATGCCAGGAGGCTGCAGTCCATCAGGACCAAAACCTCACACCACAAGAACAGTTTCTTCCTGACTACAGCTGGCCTCATCAACAAGGCCCGGGACCCCCACTGACACTAACTTTATACCCACCTCCCCCACTACACGTTACATTAACGTACAGTCTACGCGCCTGAATAAATGTGTTACATTAATGCACAGCTTTTGGACTTTATCTTTCTTCAACTGACTTTAAATACTGTGAACTGTTGCACATTCTTGGCAAATTTTTTGCACATTCCTATATAAATCTGTACAGTTCTCTCATTTAAATAACAGTCATATTGTCTATATCTTTATTTTACAAAAAATATATAAAGATATATATTTTTATTGTCTATTTTTATATTTAAGCTATGCTTCTGACTCCCAGTACTTACTATCACCTTTTCCCTTTCTTATATTTTCTACTTATTATGTTTATATGTTATGCATCAACATACCAAGTCAAATTCCTTGTATGTGCAAACCTACTCAGCAATAAATTTGATTCTGATTCTGATTCTGAAAGGTATTTCTTCAAAAGTATTTTGAAGGAGAGGTGTGTGCTTTTCATATGGCTCAAAATGAAATGTCACTGGCATATCGAGTCATGTGTCATTGAGTAGCCTCAGCGCCCTCTGTGGTCTCTTGTAAGCTGTTTAGTAAGTAACGTGCTGACTATCTTCTGCTTTCTCCTCAATTCAGTTACACGTTTGCTTCCACAACGTGCTTATTGCTTGTCCGATGTTTGATACATGTACAGTATACAGCTCTTTGCCAATAAATGTCAAAATTATTTATAAATTTTATGTCAGGGGATTTTTAGACATTCCACATTTGTTTTTCCCTAATACATGTTAACGTCTTAAACTCTTACCCTTATACAACCTCTTTAGTAGCTATTAGTTGCTGTAGTTACTGTGGGAACACACCATATAGCAGCACTAATCAACATTTCTATATTAACAATGGAAACAATGACTGTGTGTAATGTGAAAAGGGTTACTTGTAGTGACGAACCCAAAGAGAATTATCAGCTGACTCTGCTGCTCCCCCCAGGTCTACAGAGACTTTCAGGTGGCATTTACTGTTTTGGTTCACTCTCACCACTCTCATCATCCTGGTTGCAGGTGGCTGTTTTCAGAGAAAAAGCTCTAAAAATCCACTGTACACTACCTGCTCAGTAGCAAACAGCAGACAGACACAGTTAGAGATTAGCTGGTGAACATAGTGGAGCAGTTAGCAGCTAAAGAGACAGATAGGCCTATTTCCCTCAGGAGGCGGTGGAGACCAAAAACAGAGCTAATAGAGACAGAATACTGGACTGCAACTGTTTGCTGATAAGTTGTGATGTCGTGCCCCAGAGAGGACAAAAACAGTACTTATTACACTAGGAGTGGGGGAAACAGTGTCAAGAATGAAAAATAAGAGCTAGAAGGTCAAACCCATCTGACCAGTCACTGGATTGTCACATCTGGAAAGTGACAAAAAATTGTTGGATGCCGCCCCCTAAATTCTGACGTCAGAAAGGTGTGTGTGTGTGTGTGTGTGTGTGTGTGTAAGCTGTTCAGCAATCCAGCAGCCACTTTATTTGAAGCCCTTTAGTCTTCAGACACATAGAGTGTAGGTGGGAGGATTGACTCATGCTTCTCTTTTCCTACTCTGCCCTCTGATCTCTGACTACAGGGTTGAATGTGTGGCCCCAGTTTGGATGCGGATCCAGTACCAATCATCATGACAGACTGTGTTCCCGTCAACACAGGTTGTTCCATTAAATTAAGTATAGACCAACCTGACCTGCACACTCTTTCACATCATGACTACATAGTGAGACTTCTCTTTCAACTTTTTTTCTGTTGCTTCAGACACAAGCGTGTCTAAATTTTAGAATAGTTTGAATAATTATTTTTCAGCAGCAGCTTGATCTTTAATTCAATATGATTTAAGTGCACAGATATTTACCTGGAGTTGACAGATAAAGTATTAACTTATAGATATTTCTTTCCTGTCTTCCTCCCTTGTTTCTCTCCTTTAATCCAGCCTTTCCTGCTTGTTTCTCTCCATTTGTCCTTGTAATCTCGTACTAATATCCTTTTGCCAAAAGTCCTTATTTTCCCCAGCTGGCTTGTTGTTTTATTGCTGCTTGCAGCTTCACATTTCTTGTGCTATTGTTTTGCACTGACTGTATCATTCATTACAGGAGCATCTCATCCCTCCTCTCAATATAAATAGGGAAAATAATTCAGTTTACCTAAAACGTCTGACGTTTATTCCCCATTGAGGTCTGAAATCTTATTGCTTTTATACTGTGAGTCCTTGTTCCTCATCAGTATTTTCCATGTTTGTCGGTGAGAGTTGGAGTGTGGCTGAACCAATGAGACAGCTCTCAGCACAGTGCTCACTGCACCACCAGGGGGTCTTTGTCTGTGAACAAATAAAGCAGATCAGTGAGAGGAGTTTGGGTTTAATGATCTTGTTGTGCATCCTCTTCAAAGTGTTGTCTCATTTAACTTCTTACTTCAAGGATCTGAACATGAGTCTGCATATGTAATAATGAAGAACTGGCTGACTAGCAGTTACTCTTCTACATATCACAGGAATCATTTGCTTCCATGTTAGCAGTTTGTGAGTGAGGCTGGATCAATAGTAATAAAGTGATAATAATCAGCTCTAAGTGATGTAACATGGTGAGACTGAGTGCATGAGCTCTGGGAGGCTGCTTTTTCCTCTGTGGCTAAACGAGTCACCTGAGATGAAGGGAAAGGATACACTGTTAAACTGTTGGATGTAATGGATCCATCACTGTCAACTTCCAAATGAACCACAATAAGCAGTAATGGCCTGTAAAGAATTCATTTCCTTCTCATGGTTTAACCCTTCAGGAGCAGAAACCTGTCAGAACAGGAAGAAATGCTGCTCATCAGTCCACCAGCATGCTGGCTGTCACCATGCTCACTCACTGCTCTACTCTATATTAGTCATTATAAGAGTGGCTCATCAGTGTCTGCCACCGTAATTACATGACATTTATATCACATACATGTCATATTATGCCCAGTGACGTGCAGGTGAATGGACAGAGTTGGTTAATAGTGCCATGTGTGTTGGTGACTGGATGGAACTGATTTCTGATCAGATTCTGATCCAAGTGTTCAATTAAATGATAATTATTGTGTACATAGATCTGATTTATTCATTCATTCATTCAGTCAATTTAGTCATTTGTCCAAAGTTGTTATACACTTAAGTCCAGATTATATTTAACTCCCAGAGATTTCAACGGTTTCTTCGTCCATCGATAGAGTGTCCTATTTTTTCCAAGGTCACAACCTCGGAGATTAGAGATTTCCACATGGAAGTAGAAGGAGGGTCATCCCAGACCCACTTCATCATGATGGCTTTCCTCACCAGCATTAAAAGCGATTGAACCACTTCCTGATATTGTTTAAGAGAGTCAGGGACATTTCTAAGCAGACATAAAAGTGGATTTGCTGACACCTGTTGACCTATTGCTGTACTGATGTTTGCGCATATTGCCGTCCAAAATAACTGAATTTTGTTGCATTCCCACAAGCAATGCAGCCTAGTAGCTACATGAGTTTTACATTTGGGACAATTTGGTGAAATTCCTGCTCACATCCCATACATCATTATCCATCTCACATTTTAGCAATGTACACCAAGATGTTCTAAACCATGCAAGTTTGTCCAAGTGCAAACTTAAAGGTATAACGAGAAGGATTTGTCGGTTGCTCAAAGGGCACATGCTTCTTGTGTTCCCACATGCTTACGATCTGGCAACTGGTCACTACGTTTTTATAGAGTCCCGCACCTCACACCCTGCGCGCTGTTATTGCCCTGGGGCTACACACCACTGCCGAAAGGTCGATGCCCAAAAATGTCCAGAACACAGCAATATAAGAAATTGATATTGATAACCTTAATGTCATTTGACTTTAGAATCATAAACAGCATAGATGTAGGATATAATATTTTTGGAAGGACTGTCATCTTAATAAGGTTAATTCTGCCAAGAAATGATATAGGGAGGCTCTTCCATCTTGTTGAGGTTTCTTTGAGATTCTTTATCAAGGGGATTAACATTTTCGGCATATAGCTGATTAATTTTGCTAGTATTTTAGATAATATTTTATTGTCCACTCCAAGAAGGCTAATTGGCCTATAAGAAGAACATAGTTCTGGGTTGTTATTTTTCTTTGCTATTAGTGTTATATTGGCCCTATTGATTCTGGGAGTTTAGAATCTTCAAATGATTTATTAAAAACCCTTCACAAGAGATTATTAATTTCCCCCTTTATCACTTTAAAAAACTCAACTGGGAAGCCAACCTCTCTGTCCTGGACATTTCCCTGACTGGAGTGTGGAAATAGCTTTATCTACTTTATCTACTACTAATTGGGAAATAGGGGACTCCAATAGGTTTGTTCGATCCTTTGATATCTGTGGAATACTTAAGTTTTTTAAGAAGCAACCTGTCCTGAGCCTCTCCAAGTCAGCCTCTGAACTATATAAATTAGCACAGAATCTTTTGAAGCTCTTATTAATCTGACAATTATTTATTTGCCTTTGATTATTCTCATCCTGTATAGCTAAAATAAAGGACTTTACAGGGGCATTCCTTGCCAGCTATGCTAAGAGGAGGTTTGGTTTGTTGGCCAATTTAAAGAATTTTTGTTCAGCAAATAGAATATCCTTTTCTGCTTTCCTAGTTATCAAATTATGCAGTGCTGTTCTAGTTGATTTAAAGGTACTATGTATAACAATTCACATGTATTAATCATTTATGTGCGCTCCCTAGTGCCTTGCCTCTCTTCAGCTCCCCTACAGCACCAACAGTGTGCAACACTAGCTAACGTAGCTTAGAAATGGAGTCTGCTAACGTCAACAAATGACAAGCACAACACACACTCCAACACAAACTCCACGTAAGCACAAAAAACAAAAGTTTTATCTAGTGAAACCCGCCTGGCAAAACGGGAATGTGACCGACGTCAGGGGTGAAAACTCGGGTCAACATCAGCAGCATTCGATTCATGCTGCTGCGTTTGATTTTAGGGATCAAAACCAACCCCAAGCTAATGTTACTAATCCCACTCCTATCATCTGTTTAGAACTGACGTTAATTTAGGATTATTGTTGTTTCAACACACTGCCAGACCCATTCAGCAACGTTACAGTAACCTTAGTTGACAATAAAACGGGTATATTCTATTATGCTGAAACATTAGCGCATCGATTCAGCGAAATGAGAGTTGTGATGGAAACTATCACATCATTAATTAAGTGTGGCAACACATCTTATTTATAATATTAGCTTTATAATATTAGCTCTAACATTTGCCCCTGATTGTTGCCCGCCAAAATATCTGCCGGCTTATTTGCTCACTTTACTTCAAATCAATTGTATCAAAAAGTAATTAAAAATCAACGTGATTTTGCTTTTACTTGCTTGTGTGTGCCCCCTGTTTCATGCAAGGTGGAATTTACGTCCTTCCCCTACTAGCTGAAAATGTACCGGTATGTTGATTTACATATTTTGTTGTGATCAAGTCCATAGACTAGACCAGAGGTTTTCAAAGTGGAGGCTGGGCCTCCTCAAGGCTTCAGGGGTGGCTCAGTGAATGGAAGTGAAAACATCACTACAGTAGTTTTGGGGAATTCTACTGTTTTTCCCACTTTCCCAGAGTCAGAAACTAATAAATACCTTAGGACAGACCTTTTTTATGCATTTAGTGTAGTGTAAAGTTATGTCAAACAGCAATATTAGGCTATCTTGGTGTCTATGAGATCAAATAACATAACCATGATCCCGTAGGCATATAGGAATAACCCACAGCCTACTGTTATGCAGAATTACCCATACTTAGACAAGACACCATCATTTTAAGTCATAATTGTCTGTGTTCTAATTGGTCTTCACACCAACATACAGAGAATAGAAGAGTGACAGCAGAGGAAACAGAATAGACAAAAAAATAGATACTGGTATACAAATATACAAAAGAAAACACATACATAAAAATACATGTTATAGAATTTTATTTAAGAGGTTGATGTACTATGTCCTGTGTTTTTCTTTCTCCAGCCTCCAAATCCCAGGCAGTACTGCCAGATGAATGCTACAGTCCCAGTACTGGCACTGTACTTTGACGGTCAAAGTGACCTGAGAGAGGACTTCCGTCTCTCCATAGCATCCTTCAATGCTTTGATGGCTGTCCTTGGCACAACTTGTGAACACGGCTGGGGACCCATCATTGAGGCCCTGGTCTTCCTATTTTGGTTGGCCAGTGGTACCTCATATCATGTTGTGGCCAGAGCCTTCAATATGCCCCAAGCCACCGTGCAATCCACAAGGTCCGCAGGAAAGTCCTCTCTCTCCTCCCCCAGGTCATCTGCCTTCCCTCTGAGGAGGATTTGCCTCACCTGGGTGCAGGCTTTGCACATTTGGCTGCGTCAGCGGTGTTCAACAGGGTTGTTGGCAGCATCGATGGCTGCCACATCCGTGTGAAACCACCAACAGAGGACGGAGCCTGTTAGCTGAATAGAAAACTATTCCATTCTATTCAGTTTCAGGCAGTCTGTGACCACACAGCCAAGTTCATCAACGTGTTCATTGGTTTCCCTGGGTTGGCACATGACGCGAGGGTGTTAAAGCACAGCCCCATTTATTATCACCAGAAATACCCTCCACCAGGCTACTGCATCATTGGGGATGGTGGCTACCCCGGCCTCAAACAACTCATCACACTCATAACCCCCTACAGACAGCCTCTCCACAACCAACTCCAGGTTCGCTTCAATAGTCACCTGTCTAAAGCGAGATGTGTTGTGGAGAGAGCTTTTGGCATGCTGAAGACCAGGTGGAGGTCCATTTTCCTGAAAGTGCTGGAGGTCAACGTCCTCTATGTCCTGGAGGTCATCACCTGCTGCACAGTCCTGCACAACATCTGTCTCAGCAATGGGGACCTGTTGGAGCCAGATGTTGATGTGGAGGGAGCAGCAGGGGACCACCCAGAGCCAGCACCTCCAGGCGCCATCTGTGGAGCAGAGGACAGGCACAGAATGGCAATGCTGTGTTATGCACCAGATCATGATTATGCTTGATTAAATTAATTTGCTTAATTGGAATATTAAAGATCCCATACATATGCTTTAACATGTATATAAGTTACTATACTTTGAATAATAATTTCTTTTCACAAAAACAGTTCAATTATCTTGTTAAAATCTTTGAATTGACATCTACTCCTTCTCCGTTATCAAAAATCCAGAATCTGTAAATACAAGTTTAACTGCTGGACAACAGGTGTTTCCTACTTCACTGTAAAGTCCATTATGTGCACTGGAAGCTTCAAGTTTCCACATGTTTTGCAAGTTGAATATTGGACAAGGATTGTGTGTTTTCTTTGCACTTTGTCTAAATGTTTTTTATGGTTTATATAAAGCACTTTGAATTACCTTGTTGTTGGAAAGTGCCATACAAATACACTTGCCTTGCCATGTTTGTGAACATGTATTTGTGATTTACTAAAGATCTAGAGTAGCAAGAACAACAGACAGAGCAGATAGTTCTTTTGTTTTTATTGTTTGTTTGCCAATTTCTCAAGCAGCGCCAGGAAGCGCTCCTCCCTGGCAGCAATCTCCTTGTCTCTCCTCTCCTCTCTCTCCCTCATCTCTTTTAACAACCTTTCCTCCCTCTCCACAGCCTCTTTGTGTCTCCTCTCCTCCCTCTCAGCTGCATCTCTGGCTCTGGTCTCCTCTCTCTCTACTGACCGTGCCTCCATCTTTCTGAGCTCCAGCTCATACCTTTCCTCTTTCTCCTGTAGATCTCTGAAAACATCTATGACATCCACCCGCCGCCTTTTTGGGGTGGATGTCATGGATGTTGTGGCTGTGTTCTGTGGTGGGGTCACCACAGAGGCAGGCGGCATTACCGATGGCCTACCCCCAATTGCCTCATCCATCAAATGGTACCACTTCCAAGATGCAGCAGTGGTCTCACCCCCCTCTGTGCTGACCCCAGTTCTGGGGCACTTCAGGTCCTGTGGAGAAAGTTTCGATTTCAGTTTCAACAGCGGCGCTCCTAACTACACTGGTATTACATTTCCTGCGGCTACAACTACTTGCACTAGAAAAAAATAAAGTCAGTAATAATATAGAGTCAATATGAGAGCATCCACATCCACTACCTCTTCATCAACTCAATAACTGACAACTTGTCACATCCTTAGGGCTGATAACCACTCAGGGACAGTGACATGTGTTAAATAGTGAAAGGACAGTCAACCAACCTTATACTTTTGTTTAAGATTTTCCCACTTTTTTTTCATAAAGGCTGGGGTCACCTTCCCCTCCAGGCCTTGACCAGCAATGAATGTCCTGATTGAAATACAGTTGGATCACAACAATGTAATGACAGTCCATGCAGCAACATCAATGTATAGAAATCAGCATGTAGCAATGTAGGAACGGTTTCATATGATAGTGTATAACAATGGCTAGATATGATATGCATTCACTTACTCATATCCACTCACAGCAGTATTTCGTCTCCCTGTTCAGCCCGCCACAAAATAAGGGACTCTGTGTCCTCGTCCATCCCTAATAAGACCAGAATATACAGACATCAGATCAAAACAGAAACACAAAACTGTTGATATATACTGTCGATACGGCATGGTGTACGTGGCTGACTATTACCGGCTGATCTACCGAGCTAACGCTGGCTGCCGCATTTTGCGAATATTTACAACTTGTCGAGTCCGTGACCACACATCTAACACTAAAATCTCCTACAGTGAAGACGACAATGTAACATGCATGAACACCAAATGTACACCACAACACATGTAACATTAATACCTGATTAAAACATGCCACTGGTAGCTAGCTAGCTAGCATTCGCCTTATCATTCGCGGCACCAAATCATTACAGACTGCTAAAATAAACCATTAATGGCTTCTATTTGACAACAGTAGCCTATAGTTGTACTAAGTGGAAAAAACACATGTATAACTTACATTTGTATACTGCAGTATTAAGCGTTTCAATCGCTGCAACTTCTTCGGCCGCCATTAGAGGTTGGTGTGGTCCCTCCCCTTCCGCTATGTAGGCAAGATGGCGACCATTGAGGGTGAGAAGTGTCCAGCGTTCCACACTTAACTTTTTGACCGTCATGAGTACACCATCCGGGTACTTGAAGTGCACTGCGTTTTGCCATTCTTGTCAGCGTGAACACACTTGTGTACTCAAAATAGGAAGTGTAGGTACAGAAGTATGCAAATTGAGACACAGCAAATGTATGCAATGAGAATGGATTAGTTCAACGTCACTTGCCTATATTGTGCTGGATAGCAAGCTGATAATGATATTACGCTTTATAAATCAAATTTTAAAAAAAACATAAAGTTAGTCAAACTATAATAACAGTGTAACTTTACTTAGGTCATCTATCAACATGATGCCTGTCAATCACGTTCAGTCTCATGTACGTCGCGTCACTGTTTTGGCCGATACCCAGGATGCTTGCTTGCGCCTATGGAGTGTGAGCACACGCGTGAGCGCGAGCAACAGGACGCTGACTGCAGTTGACTTAACGGCCACTGGTGTCATGAATAACAAGCATTTTCTGATAGTTAGATATAATACCTTTAAGTTCAATTAGGGTCACTAATTTTGTTGCATAGTGGGCTTACTGTGATTGTTTTATTTTATTTTCAATTTGAAATTGCTTTGCTACTCGTTTTTTTTATTTTGGCTTGTATACAAGATAATCATACCCCTCATATAAGCCTTATAAGTATCCCACACTATTCTTGGGTCAGCGGCATCCTTGTATTGAATTCTAAAAATAGATCAGTTTGATCTTTTAAAATTTTTATATTTCTCATCCATAAGCAGCTTGTATTCATCCTCCAAGAGAGTGAACGTTCATTTGGTCTGCGAGGTTGAAAGGACATGACTAGGAGCATGGTCTGAAAGGGCAATACGGCTGGTCCTCTGGTGTGGTCAGAACAATCTGGAGCTGAACACGCTCAAAACTGTGGAGATGACAGTGGATTTCAGGAGGAGCCCCCCAACACTGCCCCCCCTCTCCATTCTGAACAACACGGTGTCTGCTGTGGAAACCTTCCGGTTTCTGGGATCCACA
>NTHP01000021.1:855227-865344 GCA_003416845.1 Oplegnathus fasciatus
CGGAGTCAAATTCCTTCTATGTGTCCACATACCTGGCCAATAAAGCTGATTCTGATTCTGATTCTGATCAACATGTTCAACTAAATGAGTAAGACATCTAGAAACAAAAATAAAATATATAATCAATGTGTGATGCTGACAGATGAGGCTGAGAGTGAAATGTATATTGCTTTGAAAGTGGCTTATAATGTCTCCATATGTTGAAAAGATCAAACTCCTTATTAATATTTAAGACAGTCTTGGCATTTTTGGATTGAATTGTCTGAGAGGGAAGTCTGTCCATCATTGGGCATAACATACACTTAAAGTTACCACCTATCCCAGTCAACGTGTGTAGGTGAGCCCCACATGGGTTATGCTTGGGCTACATGGGTACCAAGTGGGCATGGGCCCAAAATGGGCATCTTATCTGGGGCCCACTTGGGTCAGCTAAGTAGGTCCCACATGGGCGAACCCAGGTGGGCTCCCTATGTGGGTCCTCGTTGGGTCACTAATGGGAAATAAGTGCATGGGCTCAGAATGGGCAACCAAATGGAGCCCATTTGGGTCAAATGTGTTAGACATGGGCAAATATAATCAATCCCATATAGGCTGATTACATGGGTCCAGGGTAGGCCACAAATAGGTTATCAGTATATGGGTTCAGAATGGGGAAATACATATGGGGCCCACTTGGTCAAACTATATGGGTAAGACATGGGCAAACACAGGCCAAACCTAGGTGTCTGTCTCTATGGGTCCAAGGTTGGTCAGTAATGGCTAAGAGGATTATGTGGGCTCACAGCGGGCAGTGGGTCTGGGATCCATGTGGGTCAAGTGTATGGGTTACAGTATGAGCAAACACAGGTCAGATGTCTTTTGGAGTCTGAAACTGGGCGAGATACAGTCATTGCTATTAAATATCCCAAATGTCAACTTTTAGTAGACTGATTTAAGCTATTGAGCTATTGTCTGCCCAATTAGCCCATTTATGGTATTACCTCCATCATGTTACTGCTCAATATTAATACTGTCAACAATGGACGATATGGTATACAGTGGAACTTGCAAAACAACATCAGAGAAAATGAACAGAAGACCCATATGTGCATCAGTAGTGGAAGCAGAAGAAGTCCCGCTTAATTTAAGGTATGTCAAGTTGTCAGTTTATTGCGTCAGATTACTAGGGAGTGTGGATAGCCATCCAACAAAGTTAGTTACATAAGTGTTGGGACTACTCCATGAAGGTGAAAGGGTTTGGGTAGAACACAGGTAGATCAGCAGAGCAGTTCAGGCTTAAAGAATTGGAGTATAGTCCAGCAATGGCTATGAGCAATATTCCCCTCTGGATATTTCCACCCCCCCCAAGTAAACATAATAATACTAGAGAAAAGGAAAGAGTTCAATAATCAATAAAGTTTTGTGAGTTACAGCAAAATGTTTATCAGTTCCATATAGTTATATTAAAATGCATACAAATTATCTCCTCTGACCTCATACCAAGCCCTTGAAAAGACTCCTTACCCCTGTAGGTAGGTTATGTAGTTTATTGCAGGCTATGGATACTGTGCAGCATATTTGCATATTAATGATAAAATACGGGAGTACAGAATAATAAAGTGTAATTTCATTCATTTAGCGTATTGTGTTTTGTGTTCAGTTTTATTTTTACAGTACAGACATTTCTTTCAGTGGCAGAGTGAACGAACGTGGAGTGTAGCCTACTTAAATTATACCCAGTGGCCACTTCATTAGGAACACTTGTGCACCTGAACACTAATGCAAATATCTCATCAATCTTGTGGCAGCAAGTCAATATGCAGACGCCGGTCTAGAGCCTCAGTTAATGTTCAAATCAAACATCAGAATTGGGAAGAAATATGATCTACTGTGGACTGGTTGCTAGTGTCAGAGGGGGTGGTTTGAGTTTTTTTATTTTTTATTCAACCTTTATTTAGCCAGGAGAGTCCCATTGAGACTAAGAATCTATTTTTCAAAGGAGACCTGGCTATAGACCTGAGTATTTTGGAAACAGCTGCTGTCCTGGCATTTTCACACGTAACGGTTTCTGGAGCACACAGAGAATATTTTGAGTAAGCGGCAGAGGTAAGAGGAGAGTGGCCAGGCTGGTTCAAGCTGACAGGAAGGTGACAGCAACTCAAATAGCCACACAGTGACATGCACAAAAGCATCTCAGAACACAAAATCAAATGTTGAGGATGATCGACTACAACAGCAGAATATCCTTATGCCACTAAGAATAATGAGAGATTTTTTTAAATTAAAGACTTTTACAGTGATAATACTGGTTGAAATATTTTATAAAGAAGAATTAATATAAATGAATTAATATTTAATGAAAAAATGTAGTATTAAGAATAAGAATAAGAAAATCTATTTTAAAAAATAAAGATGTTGTTTTCATTTATTAATATAATAGTCAATTATTAATATTTTTCAAGACATAAAAAGGAAGATTTTTACATACAGATGTTATTATCTTTAAAGGAAAATTAAATAATCTTTTGTAACCTTTTTCCCTGTCAATTTTAATTCATTATCTATTTAATTATTATTATTATTGTTATTATTTATTTATTTATTTTATTTTAGTTAGGATTTTCCCCCCTCACCTATAACTGAGTGATTTCATAGTGTCCTATGGACCTGTTTTTCTTTTCCTTTTTTTAGATTATTAGTATTGATATGATTAGTATTTTAGATTTGTATTTGGATGTAAACAATGTTTGCTGTCGGAATAACGTTCTTTGAACATCTTCTGCAGCATTTCAGCAGACATGGAAAACAATAACGTTACAGCACAGCAAAATCAGTTCATATGAGCCATATAGTCTATGATATGAGTGCTGAGTGACACCAATGAAATTGATCCTGAGAATGTGTCAGAGCCCTGAGTTTAGGACATGCGTATTGCGACATCTAGCAATGTTGGCGGTCTTTTTCTCCTTTTTCACCTACAGCGAGCGAGCAAGCAGCAACAAGCTTCTACTACGGTGAGTATATCTGATTATCGACCATGTGCAGTTCTTTTAATAAACCGTCCTACGCATATAATAGTAGTATTGTTTTCTGATAGAGAAGCTATGACATTTGGGAATTACAGTAGCCAATTTGCTAATTTGAACTCAGCTAATGTTCTAGAAATCAAAAGCAGTATACATAGTTAAAGTTAAAAACAAAAGGTTTGTGGATCTTCATTCTCCCAATAATGCATTAAGCTTTTTACAGTGAAGTTCAGCAGCCGCTCTGATGCTGCTTTTTTTCTTTTATGCAGCGTTGTTTTTTTCTTTTCTTTTTATATGCATTATAAGACATTTGGTAATATTCTACAAAACATGCTGTTTAGTTAATTACAGAGATTGTGTTCTAATCAACATTAGCTTAATTTTTGGAGTAAGCTCCATTTCAGCTGACAGATTTCTACACTGGCTTCTGGAACGTTATAAGCAGGCCATACAGACAGCATGTTTTTTATAGCACAGGCATGTATTTTAGACAAATGCAGCCTTTTCCAGAGCAAGCACAACTCAGTTGCATTTTATAAGGCTCCATTTTATTACTGGGATCTTGTTTAGTTTATTTAATATTGTGTGGGTTCCCGCTGTGGTGCCATGACGTCATGACGCTGTAACGTTAATGGCCAGTTAACTAAGAAATATTAATAATCCATTTTCAGAACTTTCTGTTCTTTAAAGTAAGTTATTCAACGGACAGTAAAAAGAATCCAGTTGTTCTTCAGAGAAAAAGGTTTTACATACAAAATATATTTTCAATTTATAGATTTAATAGCCCAACAGTATAAAGTACTTAAAAGCTTACATGATAATGCATTTGTAAAAATGAACTGGTAATATAATGTGAGACTGCAGAGGTCATTATGCTGCCAACTGAGTAATTTTACTTTAGATGTTTTAAGTATATGTTGCTGCTAACACTTCTGTACTTTAACCTAAATATGATTTTGAACACAGTACTTCAGGTTGTAGTGGAGTAATTGTACCTAAAGGTATTGCTACTTTTACTTACTAAAAGGCCTGAATACTTATTCCACCACTGCCCTGTACATACACAAATTTGTTACACTTACTTAAATATAGACTCTGAAAGTTCATTTTGTAGTAATCGTCATACAGTATGTACCTGTGGAAAAAAAGTAATAATGTGCATCCTGTTAACTCCTTTCATCTTTTGTTTCTTATTCCCCCTCCTCCATTCTCTTGTCACATTTAGATTTGTCCAGATCCTGTCACAGTTCGAAACAGTTGGAAAGTGTTCTTCTATGCCATGTGTTAATATAGAATTTCCCCCAGGATATTGAAATCAGATGGACCGTGACACATCTTTTCTCATTATTAATGTAGTTGCAGTGTTTGAGGATTGTCTGAGGGGTCAAGTGGGCCCAGTAGTCCTTCTCAAGGGGTTCACTGCTCCATAAAAGGGGGACAACAGACAATACTGTGAAAGCTGTACACCTATATGTGTAGTATGCTGTGTGATGTAGCGCCACTGCTTGTTTTAGGACTGAAACTACACTTGATATTATTTTGTCCACCCCATTTATATCAGTGAGGGTAGGCTAAATAACAGAAACATAATCGTTAGATTCCACAATCAAGGGAATTCTAGTCCAATGTTAGAAATGCTGCATAAAAATGCTTGGATGGAAACATGGTGCTATAAGAGCAGTGTGGCTCCCATAGCTCAGTGAGCGTAGTGAGTGTGTGGTGGAGCAACAGACAGAGAGAGTGACGTGGCTGCGCTCAGAGCAGACAGGTGTTGGTGACGGAGCAGAGAAGAAATTAACAGTAAAGTTGTGTAGTAGTAGGTAATGTACAGTTTAGGTTTCAGTTTGTTTCTGAATAAATGCTGCAGCTCCTCAGGACCCAAGACAGTTCCCGTGTCTTGCTTCCCAGCTGCTGGGTAAAGTGAGGGAGGTTAGCCCCAAGGTGAGCATCAACTTCAGCGGTGGAGGCAAAACAAAGTCTCCGCTGTGCTTCCCGACCATGGGCTGGAAGCTGAAGCAGGAACGGTTAACTATGGCTTTGTGTTTCCCTTTCATATTAACTTTTGAAAATAAAATCAAGTGTCTTTCTACACGAATTAACTGTCCTGAAACACTTTTTCGTTACATTTGTTGTGTATGGCCTACATACAGTTTTAGAACATTTAATATCTGAATCTATTGGCTGCAGAGCAAGAGATGAAACATTTTTTCAGAAATTATTTGAAGAGAAAAATAATGTGTTTTTTGAACATTAAAGCATGTAAACATATTCTAGTAGTACCCTCAAATAATAAAGTATGAGCAATCAGAAATAAAAAGAAAAACTTCAAGAACAGCAAAATACAAGCACACAGTTAAAATAAATCAACCAAAAGGTAGAACAAATAAAACTATTAAAATAAAGTTAAAAACAGGTGGTTGCACAACAGAGCTGTATTATGTAGACAAATAAAATTAAATAAAACTGTCAGGTAGAAAAGCAAGTCTGTAAAAATGTGTCTTAAGACAGGATTTAAAAGCAGAAACAGTGTCAGCAGATCGAATACTAACTGGAAGACTGTTCCAAAGCTGAGGCACCAGTACAGCAAACGCTTGGTCACCCTTTGACCTCAGCCTGGACTCTGGAACAGCCAGCAGGCCTAACCCAGCAGATCTGAGAGGCCTTTTTGGACAGTAAGTAGTTAAAAGTTCACTGATGTATTCTGGCGCCTGGCCATGTAAAGCCTTGTAAGTTATGAGTAAGATTTTAAAATGGGTTCTAAAAGAAATTGGTAACCAGTGCAGGGAGGCTAAAACTGGGGTTATGTGAGAAGAGCGTTTGGTCTTCATCAGAAGTCTGGCTGCAGAGTTCTGCACAGTCTGAAGTTTAGCTACATCTCGGGCACTGAGGCTGGTAAACAAGGCGTTACAATAGTCCAGGCCTGAGAAAATAAAAGAATGAATAATCTTCTCTGTATTGCTAAAAGATAACATTGCTCTGATCTTATAAATATTTCTGAGCTGGTAGAAGCATGATTGTACCAATTTTTTTGTGTTATGTCCAAAGCTCAGTTCACTGTCAAAGATAACACCCAGGTTTTTAGCAGTGCCCCTGATGCATGCCTGTGGTTGATGGCCATGATTGGTTTCAAGTAGAAATAATAACATTAAACATACTTCTGCACACACTGTGTTTTTCCAACATAAAAGTCACCAAAATACATTTCAAAATGTTCTTAATTTGAACAGCTCTTTTATAATAAATTAATCTTTTCATCATTGGTCCCTTATGATCATGTTAAGTCTATAGTAGAAGCCTACAGATATTACAGACCTCGTGCTATGCCATTCAGTCAACCGCTGCACGAGTTTAGTGATTTCTGTAAATAGACCCCCCACCACCACCGTACTGCCCGAGTTTAGTGGTTTCTGTAACTAGACCCCCCACCACAACTGTCACATAAAATATAAACATTTAATGAGCCTTGCCATGGAGGCCATATACCAGGCAGATCAGGCTGTGGACCAGGTAGTTCAAAATATCGAGGCAGAACTCTCCTCAGTACACTGAAAGATTGTGACATCAGAGAGATGGGACAGGGAAGCTACTACCATTTTGGGGTTGCTAGTGCAATAATTTCAGAATTGAAAATGACAAATGAGCATGAACTGAAAACAGATACATTGACTGTTCGCATTAATGTTGATGGATTGCCTCTCTCTAGGCGCTCTAACATGCAGCTGTGGCCTATTTTAGGTAAAATAGTTGAACTACCAAAAGCAAATGTGTTTATTATAGGTGTATATGCAGGTCCCTGTAAACCTGAATCAGTAAAAGACTACATGCATGATTTTATAGGAGATTTAAAAGTCATCACAACAACTGGTGTAACTTTTAATGGCAAACAGTACACTGTACCACTTCCAGATGCATTTATCTGTGACACTAGAGGAAGAGATTTTTTTGAAATGTAGCAAAGGTCATGGTGGCTACAGTTCTTGTGAGCGTTGCACATGGCATTTATGTTGATGGTAGAATTGTGTTTCCAGACATCCATTCTAGCCTAAGGACAGATGCTCAGTTTGAACAAATGTCTGATGAAGACATCACTCTACATCACCTCTCAAGGGGCTAGGCATTGGCATGGTTTCTGCTTTTCTGCTGGACTATATGCATTTGGTTTGCTTGGGCATTGTCCGTAAATTGATTGCTCTGTGGTTTAAGGGACTATTGCAGTGTTGGGTTCCATATTCTGTTCTATCCGCCTTCTCTGATCACTTGAAATTGTGTAGACAAAGCTTACCACGGAGCTTCTCCAGAAAGCCACAGTCTTTGACCAAGTACAGCCAATGGAAGGCTACAGAATTTTATATAATAAAAACTGCCTGTTATTTATTACAGGGCAGTTATACTTTTTCAAAGATTGCCCCGTCAACAGTACAAAAACAAAAACCTGGATTTGTCATCTGCTATGAGAATACTTTTGTCTCCTCTGTGTAGAGAGTCTGTGGTTATGCCCAAAAATTGTTAAGATGCTTTGTTACCAACCTTGCTAAGATATATGTGGCAAAATTTCTGGTTGACAATACACACAATCTTGTACATTAAGCAGACGATGCTGAAAAGTATGGCTCTCTGGATTCCGTTTTATGTTTTCCATTTGAGAATTATTTGGGACAGTGTCTATGAAAGGCAATTATTTTCTTGCACGTCTCAAATGCCTGAAGGTGTTGAACAGCCCCATGTATCTGGACCTATGCTGACATGCATCAGCATGTTCAATACAGGATGTATAAACACAGAGACACAATAACTCCAGTGGTACCAACTGTTTTGAACTTGAGGGCAGTGTTCTGATTGTGCGGAACATTGTGCATTCAACTGGAGGAACACATGTGGTGTATGGACTTTTTGAGACCTCCACATCCATCCCATTTGCCTGGACCCCTGAAGCTGACTCCGCCTTCTCCAAGCATAAGAGACGCTTCACCACAGCCCCAGTCCTCACACATCCAGACCCCTCTCGTCCATCCCTGTGCCTTCTTTTCTCGTCGGTTAACCCCGGCGGAGAAAAACTATGACTTCGGAAATCGGGAGCTGCTGGTAGTCAAACTGGCATTGGAGGAGTGGCGACACTGGCTGGAAAGGGCGGAACAACCGTTTATCGTCTGGACCAACCACAAAAACTTGGCATACATGCAAACAGCCAAACGCCTTAACTCCCGCCAGGCTCGCTGGGCCCTGTTCTTCAGTTGATTTTCCTTCACCCTCACGTACCGCCCTGGTTCCCGCAACCTGAAACCGGACGTACTCTCCTGGCTGTTCACTCCTGAGGAACCACAAACCTGTCCGGACACCATTGTGCCCTCCTCGTGTGTAGTGGCTGTTCTCACTTGGCAGATTGAGTCACTGGTCAAGGTGGCCTAACAGACTGAACCAGGCCCAGGTAATGAACCCACTAACTGCCTGTTTCAGTGCACTCCAGTTCTCCAGTGGGCCCACACCTCCCGCCTGGCATGTCATTCGGTCCTGAAGATTTTCCAAATCCGTTCACTTTGTGGCTCTCCCCAAGCCCCCCACAGCCCTCAAAACTGCTGACCTCATGGTACACCCTGTCTTCAAGCTCCATGGGATCCCTACAGACATCGTTTCAGACCGGGGGCCCCAGTTCATAGCCCGCATCTGGAAATCTTTCTGCCGAGCCCTGGGAGCAACAGTGAGCCTCTCGTCCGGTTACCATCCTCAGTCCAACGGTCAGTCGGAGTGGGCCAATCAGGACCTGGTCGCGCCACTTCGCTGTGTGGCCTTCAAAAATCCGTCATCCTGGAGTACTCACCTCCCTTGGGTTGAATACATCCACAACTCCCTCTCCAGTGCTGCTACAGGTAGCTCACCTTTTGAGTGTGCTATGGGTTTCCAACCACCTCTTTTCCCAGCATTGGAGGAGGAACTCTCCGTTCCCTCCATCCAAGCTCACCTCCACTGCTGCCGCAAGGTGTGGAGAGATGCTCGTGCTGCCCTGCTCCGCTGACCAGAAACGCCGCACCGCCGATCGTCACTGGACTCCAGCCCCCAACTATTGGTCAGGTCAGTCTGTTTGGCTCTCCAATAGAGACCTTCCCTTAAAGACTGAATCCAAGAAACTTACACCCGACCACCCGGCCTTCACGGTCCGCCGGCTGCTGGACGTCCACCGCCGAGGCATGGGCCTCCAATACCTGGTGGACTGGGAAGGGTACCTGGGTCCCCCGCAGGGACATCCTGGACTATTCAGTTCAGTTCAACCATTTAATTTTACCCCTCTTGATGTGATAAAGGTCCATAGAGCCTTAAAGCAACTGGATCCAAATCTGCAGGTCCTGACAAGCTTGATCCCTACTTTCTTAAGTTAGCTGTAGACTTCATAGCAGAACCTCTGACTCATATTTTTAATCTTAATCTCTGGAAAACAACCAAAGTACCCACATTGCTGAAAGGAGGGGATCCCTCAGTTGTTAACAAATACAGGCCAATCTCTAAATTATGTGTTTTAGCTAAAATACTTGAAAAGTTAGTAAGTGAACAACTTAAAGAATTTTTAGACTCAAATGATATTTTATCACAACATCAGTCGGGTTTTAGAAAACAACACAGCACAATAACCGCTGCTATTAAAGTGGTGAATGACATTATTGAAGCACTGGACTGCAAAAAATATTGTGCAGCTCTTTTTATTGATTTGTCCAAGGCTTTTGACACCGTTGACCATGTCACCTTGGCAGATAGACTCCACAATACTGGCTTATCTGGGCATACTGTAAGTTGGTTTTCCAATTACTTGGCAGCTAGAACGCAATGTGTCCAGTTTGCTGGGTCTTCCTCTTCCTTCCTCCCTGTATCAAAAGGCGTGCCCCAGGGTTCCATACTAGGACCGTTGCTGTTCTCCATATATGTAAATAATCTTTGCGATAATTTATCAAATGCAGCGTTCCATTTTTATGCAGATGATACAGTTATCTATTGCTCATCCCCTTCAGTAGTACAAACACTTCAATATCTGCAATCTGCCTTTGATGTTGTCCAGTCCCATCTAACTCAGCTTAAGTTGGTGTTAAATGCAGACAAATCTAAAGTCATGCTATTCTCAAATGGCA
>NTHP01000021.1:882013-893686 GCA_003416845.1 Oplegnathus fasciatus
ACACACACACACACACACACACACACACACACACATACAGTGTAGAGGTGATCAATCATAGCAAAGGGCTGACAGGTGTGAAGAGATGAACATGTAGCTCTGCTCTGTGTCTGCTGCTCAGAGACCCTGCACCTGGCTCATGTGCAGGGAAGCTGTGTGTGTGTGTGTGTGTTCTGAGGAGGATGCAGGATTAGCACATCTGCTGCAGAGGTACAGTGATAAAATATATCTCTCTGTATGGATTCAGCAGAGGCAATGTGCTTCCTGCGACTCACAGCCATGTTATTCTGATTCACGATAGCTACAGCACGCACACACACACACACACACACACACACACACACACACACACTCACACACACACTGACAGGAGGATTTAAACTCAAATCTGTAAAAACACAGGTTGGTTATGAGCAGACATCCTCCAAATAAAGCAGTCACTGCTTTTTTCTTACAGAGGAAATAAAAGATGGAGTTCTTCTAATTAGATCGGTTTCTGAGAAGACAACACGAGGACCCTTTGGGGTTTGAAAACATGGGCTAGTCGAAAAAATGTTACAATGAGAAGAAAAGAAAGTTATATACTCCACAAAGGGCCAATGATGCTCTCAAGCTTCAAAATCAGGAAAACATACTCTGTGTAGAAATAATGATGTGCAAGAAAGGCTCAGATATACGTGTCAGCTTTAAACATGCTCATGGCAGAACATTCATACTGTTTGAATAACATTAACTTGTTTTGCTTTCAAGAAACACAACATAAAAGCAGACAACATCTGCAACTTCATGACGTACATGAAGCATGTGACTTAAACGTCACTCAAGCTTCCAGTGAAGGTCTGATGTTCTGATTAATGAACTGTAATTAATGATTTATTAAAGGTTCATTTGTAGAGTTATGAAATTCACAGTAAACGTGAAGTCCAAAAGTCGTAGTCTGTGAACTGCACATAGTGAATTTGATTTTTCCTAAAGAAACATACCTGAGACTTACCTGAATTTGGCTTGTCAGTTCAGGTAGTACTGCAGGTGTAAGTAGGATAGATGTCCCAACAAACCCCATAAATAAAACATAGTTATTATTATGATTATGATTATTATTATTATTATTTAAGGTTAAAATTGTGTTTAAAATTGTTAGAGCCACCAGAGAACACATTTCAGTGGACAAAAAAAATCTGTCGATTGGTTTGTATTTATCTCATGTGCACTATTAACAGTGGTTGTAAATTGAATTAGGTCATTTCTACAATGCTGGAATTGGAATTGGAATTAATATTATTCTCACCAGGTGCTTTAGTTTCCAGCAATTGGAATACACATATGCACACACACAAAAAACTTCTGTTTTGTTTACTTCTTCTTTCTAATGTCTGTGAAGATTCTCAGTTGTCCAGAAGTTGAGGGCAACTGGACTTTAGATCAATGAAGACATTTTGCCCCTCATCCAAAGGGCATCTTTTGTAAATTTGTAAATGCATCTTTTTCTCTGTTTCTGCCTCCATCCAGAATAAAACAGAGCTTTTGCAAAACGTCTCCAGAGTGAATAAATGTTAAATTTTGAGTGTGTACGGGGGAAACAGAGACTTTATAAAACGAGGATGTAAGCTGCTCAGTGAGGGTCGACTGTGTGACAGTAAAGTAAAAAGATTCTAACTTTCTCTGTGATCCCTCGGTTTAGGTGGCGATATATCTGAATACACAGCAGAGCTGCTGTCATTAACCTGAGTTTATGTTGATTTTGTCTGACGACGTCTCAACCAAGAAATAACGATTCGATCGGCTTGCTGTCTCAGTCCTCACCAGATGTTGGCTGTGATGCAGTTTTGTTGTTTGCCAACTGAACAGAGGAAGAAGAAGAGATTGAACTGTTTTCATGTTGTTCAGGTGTTTCACTGTGGACATACATCTCTAGTAAAACCCCCTGGAAACACTGTTAATGTGGATGCAAGTTGTTGTCATATAAAAACAGCGTTTTAAGATTTAGTTGGCTTAATGTAGACGTAGCCTTAGAAACAAATGTCTGCTTTGTTGGTATGCTAATTCACTGTATGTGAAACTGCATGCACACGTACTGTGCAGACGTAACATGCTATGCACATGAATGAATGGCTATTGCTAGTGAATATTTTAGTTTCAAAACAGCTTTTTCTCATCAGGTTTGATATTCATCAGTTTCAACAGCTAACACCAGAGAGCTCACTCAAATCTTATTCAGCCTGAGCTGTAAATGATCTTGTTTACAAGGAACCTTGTACGACTGACACTGAGAGTTCTCATTTCCTTCTTACCTGGTGCTTTGTTTTCTACAAAATTAGGATATTTTGAAAATGCAGCTTTGGGTGGAAATGATGAAGTTCTGGGATGTGGTTTGTGGGAGGTGTTAGAAAAAAACAAAACTACAAACACATCTAGAAATGGACTAAATATGTGGCAACATGAATGCTGAATGCATGCTCTATATTCTTACGCATAAGCCCTTTCAGTCTCCATCTGCAAAAGTTCTTCTTCTCTATACTCATAAAGGTTCATAAAGATATCCTCTTGTCTCCACAGTGAACGACATTTCGTCATTGCTGTCATAATGTCTCCGCTGACCTACACAGCTGATCTGCGGCATAGTACAGTGCGCGGCATGCGTAGGAATATAGAAGTTCTACGGTTGAGAAGATGTGGTGCCAAAAGAAAGGGCTGTCTGACGGCAAGGTAAAGTGTTGAACATATTCTTAATATAGCATACACTAAAACTGATATTGACTTTTTTTGGTGGGCCTTTTTGTAGGTGGCTAAAATACGTTTTGCTGCTGCCCCCGTCCACAGCAGTACGTAGATTAGCTTCCGCGCCAGTACTCCGGTCTGCTTCTCCAAACTGGGGGCGTGTCGACCGTCATCTACTGTAAGTAAGACACTAACTATGGATAAGTACCTCATACAACCCCTCTTCAAAAAAATCCAAACTATCCCTTTAACAGAGCAGAGAGGAGAGGAGGAGGTAGAATGGAAATGCTTCTCTCCAGCTGAACGCACACTTTTTACACAGTGTCTAATGTACAGAACATTTATGACTCTTGGTTGGTTGATTGGGCTTGACCTAATTTTTCCACAACTGCAGTAATTTCAACTACAACTGCTCACCACCTGGACTGTCTGTATTTGCTCGCTGACATCATCATTGTGAAGTAGGCCTCTTCCTGCTTTGCTTTTACTTCTGCTTTCTGTTATTTGCTTACTTGGTCTTTATTGTGTATAGGTGGTCTATGCCTTCCACAATGACATATAGAAGGTCTGTTCAAGTATAGGACAATAAACACTGGGTTAAGGTCAGGAAAATATTGTCGCGACTACAATAAAATTTGAAAGCCAAGTCAGCCAGCTCAGCCAGTGGAAGTCTCACAGTGTGCAGTTCTCTTTCTCTACTTCTGTGACTGAGTTAACTGACTGTGTGTGTGTTTATGGGAATAAATATACAGTCATTCTATGATGAAGGATGTGAGGTTATGTATTAACTTGTGAATTCCACAATAATGCTGTGACTCCTGGAACAAATAAGTTGTTGTGCACAATGTTGAACTCTCACGGATGGAATTCAATTCAAAATATTGAGCCAATGGCAGCGAGCTACCATGCAAGGTACAGGCTGCCCATCAGGAGTAATTTGAGGTTCAGTGTCTTTCTAAAAGAAAGGGGGGTGGGGATCGAGCCACCAACCCTGTGTTTAATGGATGACTCACTCCACCTGCTGAACCACAGCTGCCCATCAGTGTTTGAAGTCTCTAAGCTGTGCACCACTGCCAAGCCACAAGAGACAATAGAATCCTGATGTCACATTGTCTACATTAGGCATTTTCAAAGTTGTTGTGTTCGAAGCTGTTTTATTACTGTAATTGTTGCATAATTTTGCTCTTGAATAGATTATGTTTTTTGTGACAGCAAAGATGGGGAAGGGTAGGGGGCAACTTGTGACAAATGTCCTAGACATGTATTGAACCCTGGACATTCTTATATGGTGTGTGTCTCAGCATCAGATATGTTCAGATGTGGAGCAGCTGTGTAGAGTTGCAGCTGGGCTGATAGGACCTGAAGTGTATTTCAGTTTCTCTGCCACTAAAACACAACACAGTCAAAAAGAATGAACTGCTCCCCAGCAGACAAAAAACAACACAATCATAAAAACATGATCTTTTTATAATACACCTTCTCCTGACTGTTATTGTACATTTCAAATTGACAGTGGTGCTCATAACAGCTAACAGCTGATGTAATATTTACACTTCCCTAGACTACTAATCTGGGGTAACAACAATATATTTTATCCTATCCTACACCTACGATATTGGATTTTTGACTATTGGAGCAATCTAAATTCCAAGGCTGGATCCCAGCCTTTGATTTTACTCTCATTCAAGAGCGAAATCATGCCACCAAAAGTTATGAAAAGTGATGAGGCCTTAATCACTACAGCACAGGTACGTGACTTCCTAGAACAACAGAAGTTCTTTTGCAAGGACTTTTACAAGGACTCCTTCAACAAAAGACTAGATGGGGTCTTAAAGGAGATATGTGACCTCAAATCAAGTCTACAATGCACCCAGAAGGATGTGGATGAGTTAAAATCACTTTAGGGACATTGCTTATCTGAGATATGATAAGCTGATTACTCACCGTCCCTTTAAAACACCTAAGGAATAGCAAAGTGATTCCCCTCCAGATGAGATTGAGTGCAACTAAGAAACTATTTTTCATGCTTTTTGGTTTAAAACAGTTACCGATACATTTTACATGAGTCAGAAAAACAAATGTTCAAAATGCCAAAAGTCCATGGGTTCAGGTATTCACTGTTCTCTTTGTAAAAATGGGTTTCATTTAAAATGTACACCTGGTCCTAAAATAACATCTTGTATTTGGACATCATGGATCTGTAATAATTGTGCCTCAGTGTTTCCTTTTTATGCACTTAATGATGAAGAATTACTGGTATTCTTGTCTAACAGTCTTATCACAAAACATAGCTTTACAGTCGATGACAGTATGTTATTTAATCCATTTGAACTTAACAGAGATGAAAATGTTTGTCATGTTACAGATTTTGACCCTGATATTAACTTCTTTGTCCATCAAAACTTTTAATTTGTTAATCGACATGACCTTTTTCTAAATTCTGATGAAGTAGAGGTTGAATCAGCTTTCATGGGAATGTTGTCTTACAAAAATAACAAAAATGTGGTCATAGGTAGTATCTATCAACCACCAGACACTGACATTACTGGTTTCAATAATACTGTAGTCTCAATAACACTTATAAATAAGGAAAACAAAACATGCCATGTTCTCGGGGACTTCAATATTAACCTTTTTAAAAGTGAAACTCATTCTCCAACAGTCCAACAATTTTCTAAACCATTTATATACAAGTTATTTTTATCCCACTATTAGCAAACCTACCAGGGTAACAGACACATTTGCTACACTGTGAAACAAAGACAGGAATTTTATTCACAGATATATCAGACCATTTCCCAATCTTTCAAATTGTCTCATTAGATGGACATAAGGTAAAAAACAATAACTCTGTAGTCACTTATAGAAATCCAAATCCAGTTCTATCCAAGCAATAAATCAAAATTTAAAGAAATGTTGGAGAAAGTTTCCTTTGCAAAGGTATATAAGGAGAGCAATGCAAACTCAACATATCAATCATTTATGGAACTATTTAATTCAACTTTCACGAAATGTTTTCCACTGGTTAATCATTCTGTTGATACTGGCAAAAATGTAATAATCCTTGGTTTTCTGCTGGATTTAAAAAGTCCTCTATAATCAAAAACAAATTCTACAGAAAATATATTTCATTGCCAACTCCCTTAAATTTAGCTACTTACAAATCTTACAAAAACAATACATTCATCTCTATAGAACAGCCAAGAAAAGCTTTTTCAGTGACCAGTTTACAAAATCTGAACGCAATATCAAGGCTACATTAAAAATTATTAATCAGCTACTTCAAAGACAAAAGGCCTCTTCACAAGTCCCTTCAACCTTTACAGATAGTAGTTCTGCTTTCACTGACCCTTTTGATATAGCTTGTAGGTTCAATGATTTCTTTTCAGGTATTGGTGCATCTCTTACCAAAAAGATAGCAGATACAAAAGTTAATCCATTAGATTATATAAAGGGTTCTTTCATGTTTTAGTAATTTTGATCTGCCTGACTTTAAGGAGCTGAATGATATTATATTAGAATAAAAGATATCAGCTCTGGATCGTGATGGAATTTGCACCTCCCTAATCAAAGAAGTCATGACACCTATTATTGATACATCATACAAATCAGTGTCAGTAGTTTTCATGAGGAGGTGCATGTAGCCTTTTCTTTTTTGACATGGAATCACGTCATCGATGCCAAATGAAAAAAAAATCTACTGTCCAATCACAGCTTGTGGGCGGAACTGTGGGCAGGGCTCATGTCACAATTCACAATGAACAAGATTCAATCTGTTGGGGACTATTTTCAGCGGCGGATGAATCCACATTTGGTGCATATTACAAGGTTGTTGCACAAAAAATGCGAAAATTTGTGCAAGCAACAATATAAGTGCAAGCATACAGTTTGAGCTCAAGCAGAGCAAATCTGAGCTCAAGCAGGGGCTATTTGAGTGTGAGGGCAGGGTTTTGAGGGAAAGCATTACAAAATCTGAACTTGAAATCAATAAGTCATGCTTTCAAATTGAAAGACCACGCTCTTGAATAAAGATAGGAAAAAAGCTCCATACGACTGATCTTCTCAGCAGCTAACAGCCTCCTCACATGAGCTTTCAGCTAGAGTCCATAGGCATCATCCTGTGGACAGTGTGATGTCAGCAGCTCTTTGACTCTGATGTCTTTGTAGAGTTTGAAACAGAAGATAAAATAACTTTTGGAAGACAAAGTTTGGTGTCAGAGTGTAAATCTCATTTCGTTTGTCTGAAGGTGAAGCTTCATGTTTTTATTGGACAGTTTTACAACAGAGATTCTCTGTGGAGCTTTGGGCTCTGCATATGTACACATATCAACATATTTACATACTAATCAATAGATATACAGTATATGGTATATATACACATGAAACAACAGAGGTAGTGCGGTCTATATTAAATTTACATTTTATTTTTTAATATACATTACACATTGGATAACAGATGTATCTTTTGACTACATCTTACTTTCAATGAGGGTATTTTGTTCCTCAGAAACAGTCGTTTGTGGACCTTTGAGTTGAGATTACTGTGTCACAGTACAGTCACGGACAGGTGTTGAAGTGTAATCACTTGAGCCGACCTGAGTTGCTGGTGTCAGCAAAAACTCTTTTCCAGTTGCAAATTGATTGTACTGTTTCCTCCCATCCTCGACTCCAGAGTTGAACTTGCCAATGTCACAACTCCAGCCAGATCTTAATATTCATTCTGTTTATTGTTATTATCTCTGCCATACTAACTCTTCCGTCACTCCAGATCCAGCAATAACCGCATTTCCCGCTGTTTCCACCCCTACCTTCCCTGCCAACTCACTCACCTGCTTCCCATCAGCCCAATAGTATGTATACAGTACCGGTTCAGTTCCACTAGTACTCCGCCAGTTTGTCTAGTTTGCATACGCCTTAGCTTTCCAGCCTTTTTGATTCTCCCTGCCTGTACCCATGCCTGTTTCCCCTGTCTGGTTAAATTTTCCTTCTCTGATTGATATCCTGGTTTTGACCCTTGCATGGTTTTTGATTAAGAGAACATTTATTTTACTTGAACTGCCTTGTGTCATGCTTTTGGGTTCAAATCTGTTCTGTACCACAACCATTACAGCCAAGTTCAAACTTCCAGGTACATGAGTCTGAACTTGGCATAGTTTGTGCTGAGAATGACCTACTGACAGTATATATGCATGCCTGAGATCATGTGTGGAACTCCACACCTGATGGACAGTCACGGCTCAGTCCGAACTTAATGACGCAGCAAGGTCTGGGAAGAACAGCTAGAGGGACCTGACAAAACATCTCAAGTAGATGTTTACTACTTGCAACTGGTGAAGAGCAGCTTGCACTGCAATAACATGACCATCCCTGTCAACAGCCTGACCACAGTATTCTCCAGAGGTCCTGCAGATAGGAGGTTTTTCTCCTGAGCCCAGAATATAGAGAATTGCAGTAATCCTACCTGACTGAAAAAAAAAAAAGCGACCTTGTCAAGATTTCTAATACATAAAAAGGGCTCAATTTTAGCAATGTGCTTTAGATGAAGAAAACACAATGGCACAACCTTTATCCTTGGAGTATCAAACCGAAGGTCAGGACCCCAAATAACCCCCAAGTTCCTATGATCTAATATTAGAGGCCACACTACCGAGACAGTTGTTTGTTCGTAAGAGGAACAAACAGAAGAATCTCTGATTTCATATGATTTATCAGGAAGGAAATATTAGACATTACACATCCATTGAAAAGACATTATTGGGATTTATTACATCACAGAGAATGGTCTTTTAGTAGATGACATGCAGCTTGTGCACCATTATCTGTTTATCTCTGCATTGGTTTGTGTCCAATGCAGCACATAAACAACTCTTCATCAGTTTGACCAAATTAGGATATTGACAAAAACTAATTCCGGCAGTGTGTTCAGCTTATTAGTGTCATGAAGTTCTACTACACTTGCTAATTTAGAATTCAGTGTTTTATGCTTTAACATCTTCAGTGAGAGTTGGCAGCTGCATGCACTGCTTGGCTGAACAATGAAACCACAGTCCATTTTTCAGTAAACAACGGAATAACAACTGCATAAAGAGGGCACAGGACATACTGTACCATGCACGGCTCACCACTGTTCACACACAGTACAGTATGTGGAAGAATAATCTGGAGCATTTGGTTGCGTTTCCTGGATCTTCCATTAGTTCAGCTTTGTTCACTCTTAGTTTGACTATGGATATGAGTTGCATGTTTCTTGGCTTTTATATTGCATTAACATGCAATTTTTCTTCTTGTTAACACAGTGAGTAGCACTGCACATCAGCCATATCCTTTCTTCAGCTTGATCTCATTTTCTCAGTTTGTTTGCCTTTTTACGACCCACAGTTGGCTTCTCAGTTGGTCCTCTGCTTTAGTCCAGACTGAAATATCCGCAAATATGGCTCAACTGACATTTTGCACAGACAACCAAGGTCCATAGGCTGTGAATCCTAATGAATTTAATGATCACTTTTCATCTAGCACCAACAGCAAATGTTTTGGTTGAGATTGAATCACATGACAATCCATCCAATAGTTGTGGAGATATTTCAGACATTAATGTTCCCCTCAGGATGAATTTTAATAACTCATTTAGCCTCATCAGGTGAACATATACCCACAAATACTTGCAAAACTAATAACATTCCCATCAGCCTCAGCTGCATTTTGTGTTCACTGCTAATTTGCAAATGTTAGCATGCTAACAGGCTAAAATAAGATGTTGAACATGGTAAACATAAATAATTGTGAACGTGTTAGCATGCTGATGTTATCTTGGGGGATGTCAGTCTGTCCATTAATCAGCTGATCAGTTTGTCCATCCAACACTTTGGCTTTGATATTTCAACAACCACTAGACAGATTGCTATGGTTTCCTAAATTGCACATTTATTTGCTTTTCAAAGTTTGGAGCACTTATTACTGCACTTATTAACTGACCACAAACTTTCTCAAACTTCTTGTCTATCACTTTTTGTCTGTTTGTATTTTGTTTCATTTTATTCTACAAATTTGTATTCTTCTAAATGTTGTTCTAATGTATTTCTTTGTCTTATGTAAAGTACTTTCAATTGCCTCTGAGTTTGAGAGGCGCTACACTAATATACTGCCATACCTATGACATTTGGTCTGAATATTTGATGTCTCCAGAGGAAACTTCCTAATAATTCTAGACACCATCAGGTTCATACCCTTTGACCAAAACTTTGGTCCATGGCAAGGTATCCTGGAACCAGATTTACATTCACATGTAATTTGCTCTGGATATTCATGATCTACAGAGGGTAAAGTCTTTCCATTTTGGAGACTCAATGAACCTCCCTCTGTTGTCACTTTAAACTCAAGATTTCTAATTTTTAACATCATCACCCCATGGCCTTTTCTCTAGCACTACCATCAGGACAAACCAAGACTCCAAGACTGGTAAATTCTGTCCAGTTATGTCAAAGACTTTTGTATTTGGGTTATAATCAACATTTTTTATGTTTTAGTCTTTAAATATGGAAGAGGTTCACATCAGAGCTTTTGTAGAGGTTACAGCCAACTTCACCCTTTTCTTATGTTGTATGGCATTGGTATTCTGTTGTACTTTTATCTGTGTGTGCGTGTGTTGCATGAAGTCTTTAATTTAATAAACATGGATTTCTAATTTAAGTTTTCGGGACTAAAGCATCAGAGCTCTGACGGGATAGGCCACTAAACAGAAACAATGATGAATGGATCCTGGGGATGAATGCCCATTTACTTTGCCTAGCTGTGTTGTGCAACATTGGTAAAAATAATTGGGCTGTTCGGAACAAAATGCCAAAACCACAAAAAAGTGTGTAAGGTTGTGACACATTGTTTTCAGAACAAGACAAGAAAAACATTTGAATACTTAATGAGCCATCAGTCTGATCAATATATCAGGACAACTACTGGCCAGTATTGTTGTAAATTACATTTATGTTAGATGAGTCCACACCTCACATTTTTTCTGCAATATATTCTGCAATGTATTTACATTCAGTAATGATATCTCTATATAGTATTTGGTATTTGTGACGGTGGAGTCTGCCATTCCTGTGCTGGATTCAGATTGCCTATCTAAATCAGAGGGATTCACAGGAAACGATGCACCAAGTGAGCGCAATTTGATCTGACTATTATCAGCCTCACTGTCCTACAGTCATATCAGAGCTGGATTAGCTTAATGCTAACACAACATTTTCTGTTGCTGCTGCTTCACATTAAAAGACTTCAACTGGACAAACACAAGGTGCCTTTTATTGTGAAGCAGCCAAAGGAAGTGCGATGAGTTTGTCGCTTTGAGTTTAGTGCTGACTGTGATTCATTGACCCGTTCTTCAAAAGTGCGTCTACCAAAAAAAACAACAGTAGTATTAAACCACACCTGCTACGGTGACCACAGGTGTCGCCACCCAGGACTGAAATCTGAAGGATTACAATTTATTGTGTTCAGGTCAAATTTGATCCATTTTCAAGCTTAGATGTGTGAAACATACCTTTAATTTTTTCTGATTATAACAAGGCTTCATTACATCCTCAACAATGGCCTACTAGTACAATAAAATGCATTTTGATCATTTTTGTTTTATTCTGTGGTGTTACAAATCCAAAATAATAGTAATAAAATCCTATAACAGTATAATAATATTGTGTGACAACATTAAAAATGCTTCATGCCAAGAAAGCGTATTGACTTGAATTCAATATACAAAGTGTGTGTTTGGGGGGGGGGTTATTTTGTCTTTGGGGGAGTGGTTACAGATATAAGTAAGACCTGTTTGAGGTCTTACCCACATCTTATTCTGAAGCAGCATCTGCAGTCAAAAATACATTCACAAGGCACACACCTAAACATTCACATACTACCCAACATGCATACAAACATGAACACGTACATACATAAATACACAAACGC
>NTHP01000021.1:893706-929452 GCA_003416845.1 Oplegnathus fasciatus
CGCACACACACACACACACACACACACAACATGGAGAGAAATTAGACTCAAAATGGTCACAAATGTGTATTACATGATCTACAAATGAAAAATAAGATTTACAAATGTGTACAGCGATTTGTGCGTAATTTTGGGTACTCAAATGCAATTTGAACAAATATAAGACAGTTTTACAAATACATCACAACCCGAATAAATATTAATATTTTACGTACAGATTTTTCACTTGAACTTTACAGATCTGATCGTTTTCACTTTCAAAAAGCTTCCTGTGTATAGAAAGTCTAAAAATACTTGTGACATTGTATTTATTTACAGATCGTTAAATGTGTGTGCACAGATCTCCTGACACGCACGGATCATGTTACGTTTGCATGTGGAGTTTTGAGACTCTCTTTTTCTCCAGCTCCACAGAGATCGACAAATGCATGCTGTGTTCAACTGCTGGTAAAAAGCTTTCGGTGAGTTTGTGTGTAATTTCAAAGTGGGAAAGATGTTTTTCTAAATAGACAGAATAGCTCGTCGCCCCTTGATTAGAACACACATTTACCAACTATAGACTGTATACAGTAGCCTATAAATGTAAATATATGGTTTAAATAAACTATTGCCAGGTGGTGGACTTGTTCATCTGCTGGGAAAACAGCCAGTTCAGGCAAAAAGTGGATGCTGTCCCAGTGGCTCATCCTCTGAAGTGAGCAGACGACCCATTGTAAGCAAACATGTTGCAATATGAATACGAGCAGAAGAACAAGTCCACCACCTAACAGTAGTTTGTGTTGTTAAGTCCTAGGTGCATGAGCTTGGTAATGATTGTAATGATCTGTTTGCTGTCCTGGCTCCACAATGGTAGAACAAGCTCCCCGTTGACATCAGGACAGCAGAAACTCTACTCATCTTCCGTCACAGACTGAAAACTCACCTGTTGAGACTGCACCTTGGACCATGAAAATCATTTGGAGCATTCTGAAGCAGTTGCAAGATTCTTGCAATTTTTGGTTGAATGCACTTATTGTAAGTCGCTTTGGATAAAAGCATCAGCTAAATGAATGTAATGTAATGAGCCCGGTGGGTACTAAGATGTCGATTGCTGAGCTGTAATTCATAAACAGTGATTAAGTTAGTCTGCCAAAGAGGTGTCAGCAGGAAGTTTTTCCCTTTGTAATCTGTTATTTTCCCAAGTCCATGCCACATGCCTCTGGTGTCCGACTGCTGGAATTGGGACTGCACTTTGTCCCCGTATCACCTCTTAGCCTCCTTCGCCATTCTCAGCAGGGCGTGGTTTGCCCTCTTGTGCTCCTCCATGTGCACAAGAGGGCAGGTCTTAACCATGACTGTAGGCACGGAGTTGTCCACCAAATTGCAGATAAACCCCAGGGCAACCTCTGCAAACATGTTGACTTCATCAGAGCTGGCCTGGAGCATGTCCCAGTCCACATCACTCAGTGCATCCTGCAGCTTGGCTTCTGTTTGGTCAGACCAGCGTTCGTTTGACCTGTCTTGTCACAGGGGCTTCCTGTTTGACTTGTTTGTATTTGGGAATGAGGAAAATGGCAGCGTGGTCTGATTTCCCAAATGGGAGGTGGGAAATGGCCCTGTGGCCATCCTTAAACAGTGAGTTACAGTGGTTCAGAGTTCTATTCCCTCTAGTAGTACAAGTGATATGTTGATAAAAGTTATGCATTACCTTTTTGAGATTTGCCTTATTAAAGTCTCCAGCCACGATGAAGGCTGTGTCCGGACGAGCGGTTTAGTACTTGCTTAAAACCTCCTGCAGTTCGGACTGTGCAGAGTTGTTGTCCGAGCAGCTGCATCTGTGATATGACCAAGGTGAATTCCCGTGGTAGATAGGAGGGACAACATTTGATCATCAGGTATGTGGTTGAGCAAACAGGAGCTAACAAGAGTTGTAATGTCCATACACCAGCTGCTGTTAACCATAAACACCACCTCCCTTCAAGTTAGCATATTTGCTCCTTATGTACAGAAGGCTGTTTAATGCCACATTACAGTGTGTCAGATGATCTTTTGGAGGCTGGAGAAAGACAGGGCAACCTTAGTGTGAAACTGAATGAATAACGCTGACGGTGATCTCATGTGTAAAAAAAAATCTCACACTCGATGAGTTCAGATAGACAGGTTGACAGTCAGACAAGACTGTGGGCAAGAGAAACTTCATGAAAAATGTCCCTCTTTTGTTTTGCCAGTTAGTTTTAGAATAATGTTGGCAGTTGTTGTGGAGTACAGTACAGTGATTGGAGGATGTAGTGAGATGTTGGAGTCTAAAGGAGAACCAGTAGCCCGATTGCATCTGCCAAGGCCTCAGGTCCTGGCCTTCACGAAAGGTCAGAGAACAGGACAGAATTAGCTCATGGCTGTCATAGGCTTCTCCTCTGCTGCTGTTAACATCCACTTCTTCTGCCAAATAGATAGAACTTTAAATTTACACCTTCCCTGAGCAGGTGGAAGTCATTCTTTATTATCAGCTGTGAAAATGGGAGAGACTAATTGCAGCCCTCTAATAATTAACTGAAGGTCTGGAAGAAAAGTCCCTTCGATATTTAGGTCAAAGTGAGAGACCACTGTCTGTGACATCCCTTTACATTTATGTCGACACTGACATGCAGGCTCACTACTGAGCACTGTTACTGTCATTTCAAAAAACGGCACAAATCATGCTGCATTCACTTGACATGGGAATTGCTGCTGCTGCTGGCAATACTTGGTTTCTTGTGACAGAAACTTTTACACTTTGTTGAATTTGTTATTTGATTTTGTTAAAGTACCACAGAAGGGATTAGATGATGGTTGCATTACTGTATTAATTAATGAGGTGAGGATAGACTGACAAACGTATGTTAGCTAGTATATATTTGATAGCGTACAATTAAACCAGCTATAGTAGGTGTTTTAATTTCTGTTTGTAGTTAGTAGTGGCCTCTCACATTTTCTTGAATGCTGCATTAGGTGACACATAAACACTCTCTGCAATGATGTTTTGATTATGGTTGTTCAATTACAGTATAACTAAAGTAATTCAAAGTGATGCATTTAGTGTGAAACTAAGTAGTTTCAATGCAGTGGTTAGTGTTTACTTTATCATCAAACTTACCATCAAACCACAGTATACAGACCACGTGTTTAGGTGGATTTTATTTAATTTACTCTAGTAGTGTAGTACATATTTTTACCCAAAAGTTGGGCATCATTACTCATGGAAAAAATGGTGACTTGCAGATTTTCTACATGTCCACAAACATAAATTAAACTTAAAAGGAGGTTGGTTGGCTCTTTCAACTCTGTATATCTTAGATGAAAATGTTGTTTACTCTCAGGAGAGGATGGGTCGTCTTCACTCCATGACCAAACAGTATGTCATAGTGGGCAGAGCACTGCTTTAAAAGGGGATGAAAGGGGCTGATACTGTAGTATGTGCACTTGCCTCCCTCTTAACTTTATTGTTTTTTTCTTTTTTTCTTTTTTGACTCCAGCCGTCATCACGACCACTGGGACTTGTGCAACAAACAGCACAGTTGGCTGTGGCCTTATGAATATTAATGACGGTAGGTTACAAGTCCTGCCTGCCTGCCTTGAATCTGTTGAACAGGCAGTGGTCATCTCATAACTGTTTATTTAAATGGTGATACCTGTCTCAAAAATATAAGAGAGACATAGCAAGGACAAACCTTACTGATGTCAATAAGTCATAAGGAATCACATTTTTAATTGTGGTAGTTAGTTTCCTTTCAACAAAAAGATTCATCAGTCATTTCTTTAAGCATTCTAACTGTCTGTATAATAGATTACAGAGACAGTGGACACAATCTGTTATGTTCAAATATACTCGCTCACAAATGCACACTCTTTCACACGAGGACGCTATCTGGGATTATAGCGATAAACTGCTGTGATTGCTAATTAGTATGTCAAATTAATTCATATTAGGAACAAGGAATGCCTGTAGAGCACTTTAAAAACCTCAGTGCTACATCAGCTATAATGCAGATGAGGAGGAAACAGTTTGTGTGGAAAAATTGGAAGAAAAGCATTGGTGACCCCAGATATTTCTTTTCTTGCTGGGACTATGTAGTTAGAGGCTTAAAATATTTATTGGTGGGGCTGTCGTAAATACATGAATAAACCAGACTAGTCATGCTCTAAGTTTTGGGACTACTGTTCTATAATGCCTTGGGGGATGTTGCCATGGATTCAGTGAGCTAGCTGTGGGCTATAAGTTGAGCCCCATTTTTTTAGTTTATATTTGTTTACATTTTGTCAAACTGGCACCATTAAATGTATGCTTAATTAGCTATCAGCACTTCCTGTTTACAGTGTACCCATGGATGTACAAACAACTATCACTAGATTACTTTGATACTGAATTCAACTTAAAAACATAAAGATTCTCAGGCAAGTTCTGCAGTTATAAGGACAGATTGTGTCCTCGGAAAGTATAAGTCACACTGAATATAAGTATGTGTATAATGTCTGTGTTCAGATTTGATTGACTTATGGCTCTGAGAAAAAGGGCTACTATTTTTGACGCAAATTGCGGCAATCAGACTTGAAGTGTGACCTCTGGCACACAGAAATGCCTTTTCAGTCAAACCTGATGCCACATGGCAACACATTTGTGTTTGCGCGTTTCCGGAAACCATCATGAGTCTCCTGTACTTAAACACTGATAACACTGAGAGATGTGTGTGTGGCCGCAGACCATTTATGTCAGCTCTCTGGAAGCCATTCATTTTCATTCTCAACTCATGGGAGAGATAATAAGACATGTTCAATTTACATGAGCTGATGGAGGAGCATCCTGCAGGCAGACACGCCTCCTAATTATGTTTGCTCGTCTGGCGCCTGGCAACACACACACACATATCTAGTGGTATACACACAAGCACAATCACAATCAGTTCCAGCTTTGCTCCAGTGACTCTGACATATGACAGTATTATAGACGCACTATCAAAACCTCAGCTCTATGTTGCTATTGATTTCTCCTCTCCTTTGGTTCCACTTCCACTCGTCTCCTCCTCCTCCTCTACTTCTTCTTCTTCTTCTCTCTCACTGTCATTCTCACTGTTTTATCTCAGTCTCTATCCAATGCTACTATTCATATATATAGAACTTTACCAGCGATCAATAGGCTCTTTTGATGAGTAGATTATTGTTATGGGGCAGAGCAGGTCACTTGGGAGAGGCCAAAGGACCATGATCCATGAGATGAAGCCATCTCTGTCTCTTTGACGCATTTCCTGCCTTCCACCTGAGATCTTCTATTTAGGAATGTGATTCTTTTTCTTCTTCCATTTGGGAAATCCCTGAGCTGTATCAGTCTGCCAGCTTTGTCTGCGTTTGGGTCCTATTCCCGTTGTCTCGCACTCACCCAGCGTGACAAGTCTAGTCCCAAATTCAGTAATGAGACAAGACAACAATTACTACAAAATTCATGCAACCGGACAAGCATGCAATATTAAAACATTTTGTTAGGCTATTATTATTATTATTATTATTATTTAAATCCCTTATTCTGTAAATATCCAATGAATCCAATAAGGGGCTAGGCAGAGAATCATCAAACCATGGGTCAGGCAGGCAGGAAAAGACAGCCATATACAGTATATAGTACAATACTGGTCTACAGAAGTGATAAAATGAATAAACTGCAATGCAACATAGTGTAAAGGTAAAGTGTATCAGTGCAGATCGAGTAAAGTGACAGTAGTTCAAAAGTCTTATGGCCTGCAGGAAGAAGCTGTCCCTGAGCCTAGTGGTGTGGGACCAGATGCTGCGGTACCGTCTGCTGGCAGAACAGTTTGTGACTTTGGGTGTAGAGGTCCTCCATGGATGGCAGCTCCGTCCTGGTGATGTGCAGATGATGAGCAGTTTTTACTACCCTCTGTAGAGCCTTATAGTTGAAGGTCATACCAGGCAGTGATGCAGCCAGTCAAGATACACTCAATTGTGCACCTGTATTAGTTGCAGAGTATCCTGTAGTCCATGTTAAGCCTCCTCAGCCTGGGAGGAAGAAGTGTTGAGAGTCAAGGTGGAGGATGCGGTGGTGCCTATCTGCACAGCCTGGGATCTGCCCGTCATGAAGTTCAGGACCCAATCACATAAAGTGGTTGTTGGGAATCGGCCCATGAATGAAACCTTATTCAAAATGGAGACTGACCGCATGGCTTCTTGTGAGAACAAAGGGAGCCATCAAGCTCTCTTCCAGGAGCCTCCATTTTGTCTTTCACACCTATGTGAGGAACCCCACCCATTGACCCAGCTTCCAGGAGTGATTGGTCAAGCTGACACAGGACCCATGACCTCATCGGGTCATATATAAAGCAAAACTCCCACCGCTCTCTCTCTCTCTCTCTCTCTGCTCTCGACTCTGCAACTCAGCTCTTCGCTGAGAGGGCAGCCCAGCTGCTCCCTCTCTCGTATGCAACCTGACTGAGGAGCAGCGCTGCTGCTCTCCTCTTCCTCTGGAACTCTCTCCCTGGAGGTGCTGCCCAATTGTCCACCTCTCTTCTGCTCCATTGTGTTCTACACCAGGTAGACACACTTCCTTAAGGCAGCGACGCGAGGGCCTGCCTAAGACCCCTGAAACTAAGTTAAACTTAGACCTGAAAGTTATTTAGCGCCAGCAGCTACAACACAAAGTCTGCGAGCTAATTCTTCAAGCAACAGGAGCCGCAACCCNCACACACACACACACACACACACACACACATACACATCTGTATATAGTAATTTTTAGTTATTTTACATATTGTATGTTTTAGTCTTGTTATCTTTTAATAAATGTTTGTGGATACATGCTGGTCTCTTTAATGTTGTACAAGAGTGAAGGCTGCCAACCTCTTCTATGTAGAACTCCAAATCCTTCAACTTTACTAAGCATTGATCAGGTAATTTTGGTTGTAGTTATTAAGTTAATTATTAATCAGAGTTCCAAATTGATATTTTAGTATACTTTATGAGACTGAATCAATTAATTAGCTATCATTTTTCCCTTTTCGAAGGGTGGTGCCCCGAGGTGGACTTAATGTCAATTAAGTCCAGTTATTTAATATAATTATTAATTATTTTCGATAATTATTAATTATTTCTGATAGCCGTACATATGTTGTACACCTTTAAATCGTTGATCCCCAACAGTGGTGTTGAGCCCTAGGTCTCTGAGCTAGATTACGAGCTTGAAGGGCACAATGGTACTGAATGCTGAGCTATAGTCAATGAACAGCATTCTCACACGTATGTTTCTCTGGTCCAGGGGGGAGACGGCAGTGTGGAGGGCTAGGATTATGGCGTCGTCCAGTGATCTATTTGGTCTGTATGCAAATTGTAGTGGGTCCAGTGAATCAGAGAGGGAAGAGGTGTTGAAGGTTTTGACAATTTGTTCGAAGCACTTCATGATGGTGGAGGTGAGTGCTACTGGGCTGTAGTCGTTAAGGCAGAGGGCTTTGGACTTTTTGGGGACAGGGACGATGGTGGTCTTCTTGAAATATATGGGGACTACAGACTGGAGCAGTGACTGGTTGAAAATGTCTGTGAAGATATCTGCCAGTTGATCTGGACACACCTTGAGAGGTTGGCCAGGGATGCCATCAGGTCCAGGTGCCTTGTGTGGATTAATACTTTTGAAGGATCTGCACACATCTACTCTGAATATGACTAATGGGCAGGGGTCCTGTGCCTTTTGTGACTCCTCAGCCAGGAAGCTGTTCTCAAAGCGTACATAGAAAGTGTTCAGTTCATCTGGGAGAGAAATGCAGACATTATCTCAGCACTGCTGGTTTTCCTTTTGTAGTATGTAATAGTTCTTAATCCAGATCACATGTTCCTGGAATTGGAGTCCTGGTACTTAGACTCCACTTTGACCCTTTTTTTTCTGTGTATCCTCTGTTTTAAGATGAAAACCAATGTTTGCAAGCTTGCACCGAAAGAGAGGTGTTTTTATTTCTGGAAGCATCATAGTGTTGATATATGGTGAGTGTTGAACTGTTACTGTGACTGTTTTTAAGTTGTGACAAAACCAGTATGAAAGACCAATATGTATTTTCTGCACTATGTTTAAGACCTGTCTTATTTGGGGATTCCATGAATGGAAGACAAAACAGTGAAGGTACATTTACCAGCAATGGTGAGTTACTATATAATTTCATTTTAAATATACTTTGCCAAATGGTTATTATTTTTCTGTTTTCTTAAAGGTTAAATGATGCTTTTGAAACTTTCCCATGTAAAACATCAATTGCCTGTTGTGTAGATTTGTTTTATGGACCACCTCTAGAGAAAGGTAGAAGTATATACTATTACTAGACATCCTAAACAACTGAAACAACGCAACAAGGAGAACAAAGATAAATAGGATCTTTCAAAATCAGAATGAATCATAGGAAGAAAAGTGTGTTTTAAGTACTTGTTTATAAACAAAAATATTTTTTAGTTTAATTAACAATATGCAAAATGATGGTAAGTCTGATTAACATCTTGCATGTTTTTATTTGTACAGGTGGTCTGATCAGTTTCAGAGAATAATCCTCAGTGTCAGAAAACCTCATCCAAGTAAATTCTGTGTTCAAAAAAACTTGGACTCTGCGAGCCGTAGCTGTGAAGGTGTACCTCTTGAAAAATGTGTGTTCTTTACAGATTAATCTCACAACATTTTGTTGAATTTAAATCCACGGTTGTGGTCAGAATTACTTTATAGCACCTGAAGAAACTGTCTGATAAGACTGAAGGAACCACCAGACATGACGAGGCCGTAAGACAGGCAAATCAAGTGGCGAGCAAAGAATATCTTGTCATCTTTGAAAAACTTTCACACAGAATATGTATTGATACAAGTAACTTTGCTTTTGCTAATTCAGTGACCAATTGTTCAGTCAACAGACTCATATGTTTCAATGAGGAAATAATTCAATCAATAAGGGATTCTGATGGGAGGCTCGAGCGTGTGAGGTAAGTCAAGTGTGAGGCATCTCTGTGGTTGCAAATGCTTTGAAAAAAATAGGTTTTGATTTGTCAGAAGTGTATTTTGCAGTGTCTGGTTGTGTACTGAATATGTATCTGTTCAGTATGACTCCAAGAAAAAAACAGTACAAATCAGTTAATAGCTGTCGCATACAGAAGTCAGATAACCAGTTGTTTTAAGAGACATCCCTCTAGATAATACAGAGGAAGTCCCACAGATGCTAAGAGCAGAGGTTGCGTTAGACTTTCTTGTTGTCCGTCATTTTGACGGACAGGGTCGTAAAAATTCCATCATAATCTATTATTACCCGTCATTTTAATTTACATTTTTGAATGATAATAAGACACTTTTAAAGGTCCTAAATACAACATTCAGAACATTAATATAGCTGCAAACAGCAGTTCGAAGCATTCAGCTGAAGGCATTCACAACCATCAAACTAGCTAGCATTAGCAGGATAGCTAGCAAGCTAATAGCGCCTAGCAAGCAACGGCAGCACAGCTGTGTTTTAGGGGGTGTGTCTGTGTGTTTGTGAGACTTTCCCCGCTCTCCTCTGTACACTTCCCCTCCAGTCAGCAGTCAGTATGGACGAAGAAAGACTAATTACATTATAACACCCACAGTGGAGGACGGCACCTCCACGAGTCGCTGCTGCAGACAGGTTGAGAAGCGACAGTGAAGATAAATCCACTTTTTAATCCCAAAAGTTTGAAAATAAACTCTGAGCTCTCCTCCCACCGGTAAACGGCTCCGGATCAGAGCAGAATCCAGTGTGACTCCAGGTGTTTATTCCTTCAGGCACTCCAGCTCCGCCCTCGGTTCTCTCCTCTAAAGCTCCCCGCGCTCAGCAGTTGTCTGTGGGCGAGCAGCGGCTGAGAGAGCCGGTCCTCCACACACAACACTCTACAAAGCCACACGATACGCGCACATATTTCGCTCAAGTTTAATATTTACCATTACTATCTATTTATAGACTATTTATAGACAGTTCTGGTGAGTTTTATTTTGTTTCTATCAAGTTTGAATGAAGTCCATTTGAGCCTGTTTGTTGTTGGTCTGAGATGCTGTGCTCTACTGCGACAACTACTGGTTCTGAATGTCGCATTTAGGACCTTTAATAGCATTTAATTTTCATTCATTCATTTTCATTTTTTAATAATTAATATACGGAACATGCTTATATTTTTATTTATATTTATATTTATATTTACATTTATAAGGGCATGGAGAGAAAAGATGAACAGAGACACCGACCGTGCGGTCACTTTTCATGTACCCGCGCTCTGCTGCCACACTGGAAACTGGAATTACCAGCGCCACTTCAGCCAGAGTTTTGAAGTCGGGGAACATTTCTCCCAGGGAAGTGTTAAGAAGTCGGCAACACTCTCTGAACGTGGGATTTCCTGATCCTGCAAGCACTGGCTTCACCGGGAGGAAATCTCACAGCATGCGCTCCTTCTGCACCAGTGGCGCAGTTGCACCCCTCTGTGACCCGTAGTGGTCACAGAGGGGTGCAACTGCAATGCACTCTAAGGCATGAGTATGATGGACAGGGGTGTTAATACTTAAAGTTACGATAGATCGCCCTCAGTGTTCTCATCTGTCAAAATGACGGACGGCCTTCAGAATTTTCCGTCATTGTTAAAAAAATTCAGTCAATGACATAAAATATTCGGTTAATGCGACCAATGGCTAAGAGATAAACTGACTGATGCTGTAAACTACTGCACAGATAACTCACCATCAGGTAGCAGGTTAAATGTTGTTTTACGCAGCCCCTCCCTTGCCAGTAATGCCCAAACAATGCTGACATCAGACAATGAGTATAATTTGGTTGCCCACTCTCTTCAAAGCAACAACTCAGGCATGACTGATGACGGTTTAGAATTTGTGGTATCAGTAGCCCAGAATAAAAGTGCCAGTGGTCGTACCAAATTGGGCGCTATACCATAGTAGGACTGATTGGCGGTCACACCTCCTCCACTCTCATGCTCAACACCGGAGTTCACGCTGTACACCAACAACTGCAATCCCTGACATGGAGGAAACTCTGTTGTGAAATTTGCGCACGACACCACCATCTTTGGCTGGATTTCAAGCAATGATGAGACCTCATACTGGGAGGAAATCAACAGTCTTGCAGAGTGGTGCACAGAGGACAACCTACTGCTTAACGTCGGCAGCAAAACCAAGGAGTTGATCATTGATTTTGGAAAAAAGGAGGAGAAGACACACACCCCTGTCTACATCAGTGGAACTAAGGTGGAGCAAGTGAACAGTTTCAAGTTCCTGGGAATCGGCATCACAGGGAACCTGTCATGGTCTTGTTACATCTCCACCCTGGTTAAGTAAGCTCAGGAACAGTTGTATTTCTTAAGGGAACTTAAGAGAGCAAAATTCTCGTGCCAGGTTCTTGTCAACTTTTACAGAGGAGCAATAGAAAGCATCCTGACTGGAAACATTACAAATTGGCATGGTTTGTACACAGCCCAGGACAGGAGGGCTCTGCAGCAGGTCATTAAAACCACCCGGAACATCATTGGTACTTATCTACCAAGCATCAGTGGTACTGGTGAGGTGCCTGCGTAGAGCTTGAATGTTAATAAAAGACAATACCCACCCCAGCCACAGCCTGTTCAGCAGCCCTGCTGCCGTCTGGCAAGATATAGAAGTTTCAGCTGCTGTACCACCATACTCCAGAGGAGCTTCTTTCCTCAGGCTGTGAGACCTCTAAATTCATTCTCCGCACTTCACCAATATTAATAGTTTTGTGTTTGCTCTATCTTGTTTTTTTGTGTGTAGCATGTAAGGACTACAACTTAAATTTTGTTTATGCAACCTTGTGTTGGAAAATGACAATTAAATTAACTCTTGAAACCTTATGGGTGTGACACTATGACTAAAAGTGAAAAGGCTACTTTCATGCTAACATGAAACACTGTTCGCCACCGTGTGTTTGACTTTCAAAAAGAGTTGTGTTGCTGTGGGATCAATCATGTTCTTGTGTTGAGGAAGGCATTCATGGTCTACCACGAAACAATTATCGAATGCTCTGGCTTAGATCCCTTTAAATGTACAACTCTTGCATTGTGCCGTATGGGCATCTACATAACAAATGTCATGCCTAATGAAACATTGGCTTTGACACATGAGGTTAGACCAACACAAAACATACTCTAACGCCTCTATTCAGCGGCAAGAGTTTCTGGCCCACAAGTATGACATTGAGTTTCTTCATGCACTCAATCATGGTGAGCAACCATGGGGTCCTTTTTTCACAGATGGCTATAACCCAAATACACACACTTCCTACAAATTTGCAGGGTGTTTTAACCAACCGGTCAGACACACTGTTTAAGGACTATGTCAAAACCTTTCTGAAGTGTAAGCAGACTCTGCAGGGCAGCTATAAATATTGCTTTACATGTACAGACTGGGGGACAAATCAAAGGAAAAACCTGAATAAAAGAGTGGAGAAACATATCAAATGCAGAAGCTTCCATATAGGTGAGAAGCATTTTCCTGGCATGATTTGGGTCCACTTGTCCCCTTAGGGGGAAGGGTCGATGCAAATCAACAGAAGGTGATTCTGAGTGATCACCTTTACACTTAAATGAAACATTTCTTTCCTGATGGGAGTGGTCCCTTCCAGGGGGACCATGCCTGCATCCACAGGGCCTACGCAGTCACCAGATCTCAACCCAATTGAACACCTATAGGAGATTTTGGACCGACGTGTTAGACAGCGCTCTCCACCACCATCATCAAAACACCAAATGAGGGAATATCTTTTGGAAGAATGGTGTTCATCCCTCCAGTAGAGTAGAGTTAACTGTATTTAGTTCGTGGATACTTAATTGAAAATCAAACTAATTGGAATTTTACATATATGAGAGAGGTTTTTGATGCATGGGAAGTGTTAAGTAAACAGTGGCCAGGAAACATTAGAAAGGCAGAGAAGAAAAAAGAGAAACATAAGATGATAACTTTTACAGTGACACTAGATAGCCAAAAAAAGCAGACAGGAATCTACTCTCAGTCTATCCACACTCTCTCTAGCCCCATGCATGCTCCTGTGACTAACTCAGTTATGCATGACGCTGTAAACACATCCGTTTCTAACCATACTGTGAATAAATGATATACATATTTGACTGCATTGAAAAAGCCACCTGTCTACAATGAATTGCAGTGTGATGATGTAGATATTGAGAATTGGATTTTTGCAAAGTCAGTCAATGTGGAAAGAGAGGTGTGCTTTGATGTTGTTGGAGAATTGTGATAAAGCATTTGAAATGGTGAATAGAAAATATAAGGGTGATGAGAAACGATTATTGAAAATCAGAGGGCATATGTATGTGAGTGTATGGAAGCTGAGTTTAAGAGGACTATGGCTATAAAAAGGAGAAGTCAAATGATTGACCAGGAGGGGTTTCCTCTTGTAAGGAATAGTGGACAACTTCTGAACGGCAGTTAAACAGCATGAAACTGAGGATTGATTTTACAAGGGGAATCACCCAGGGACATGCAGGGAATTGTGTCTCAAATTTAATTCTTTGATGTGTCAAACATCTGTCAGTATCTTAGACAAATAATAGAACAGAATAGATAGTCTGTAGCACAGGAAGAGGCAGAAAGAAAGGGAGAGAGAGAACAGAGAACAGAAACAGCCAGACGAGGAGATACAAGTTAATGCTCCACTTCTGGTAATTGATGATAAAGTGATGGATATGCCGTCAACAATGGGTGAAAATTCACACATTACACAGGATGCACCACCACCATTAGTAAATCCTTTTGGATTTATCAATTGGTGGACGTCTGCTTTAATGCATGGCTCAATGTCAGGCAAAGACGTGTGGTACATTTTGACAACGCTCATGCCAAATGTAGAGATTGAAACTTTGATTACAAAATGTGGAACTCTTGATTATGAGAATGCAACATTAGCAAGTCGTGACACAAGTGCATAACTGTAACAGGAGACCTGATGAACAAGTTTCTGAGTATGCGTCACGATTTCAAAAATGCTGGAAGGAACCAGCTAAGTTAGATCTTCCAGATGAAGAGGATCCTTTCTTTGTCTCCATGTTCTCAACACAGTTTATATTTACAGGCTGCATACACTCTGAAGCTGTCAGCACGAGATATGTTTTCATTTAGTCTTGCAAGTCTGCTGAAGAAAACAAGGGAATTAGATGCAGTAGGTTTTTTACAAAACCAAAAGTACAAGCTGTTCAGGTTTCTTATGAAGTATATCAGAATAATTTAGTGGCTTTTCAGGGAAATTCTCTAAGAGGCCATGGGCGTAGTTTCGGCTGTAGCATGAGTAGTCGCAGAGCTGGTGTCGGCATAGATTTATGTCATTAACATGCCCCAACTACACACAAGTCCGGCAGGCCCACTGCAGCCTCCCCTTCTGGACCCAGGCCAGTTACATTTATGCCCTAGATCGATTCTATAGGGAGACCAACAGAGGGATTTGGATAGTTGTAAGCATGTTGTGATTGTTCCACATTTCCATATTTCAAACTCACCTTCAGAATTACCACAACTAAATTTAAGAGTATCAGGAAGACGGATTCCCACAAATTGAACCATTGTCATGTCCACTACAAGTTGACTTAGATGAAATGACTTTGCTCAACAAATCACATCCTAATAATGAAATAGGCACAGTTGAGCTGACAGCAAATGAATGTTGCAAACTTAATGCAATAGTTTTTATGTTCGCCTGATGGTGTAGAAGTTCATACTCCTTCTCATAAAGCATATCATTTATTTTCAAATTGTCTTTCTAGTTCTCATAAAGCGACATCTATTTTGTATCTATTTGTATGCACGACTGGTGCAAACAGTACCCAGTTAGAGAAACAATCTGCTGCCCCGATATTGAAGTCTTATGTATGAGCTTGAGACCGTTTTACCTTCCGAGGGAGTTTGGTAGTGTTGTTGTCGCATTGCAGTGTTCATCAACAATTACAGCGTACACTGGTTACCCATTTTTATTTTAGGTGATTTTAACCACTGTAAACTTGAATTGTCACTGCCTGGGTTTGAACAATATGTCAAGTGTGGAATACGGGATAATAGAACTCTACATAAGTGCTACGGAAACATCACAAATGCTTACGTTGCCAGATCCCCATGAAACCCAAACCCATGATTTTTCCAATCAGTGCAATATTGTTTTAGACTCTCTCACGGACGACTTGAGCATAAGGCCTGAGTTGGATAGCTACAAGGTGCAGTCACTGTTCCGTAAGTTATGCAAGAAGTGCAGTGGACCAGACGGGACCTTTGCCCGCCTCTTAAAAATCTGCACTGAAAAGCTTACTCCAGCTTGGTGTCCACTCACTCAGTGCTCTCTGGACTCACACACTGTCCCTGCAGTATGGAAAAAAAAACTCCAGTGCCAAAGACATCTTGTCCAGTTGAGAACAATGATTATAGGACTGTAGCACTGACCTCAATTGTGCTGAAATGTTTTGAAAAATACATTGCGTCTTTACTGAAAACTGAGGTAAACTCAGAGTTAGACCCTTGGCAGTTTGCTTATAAACAAGGAAGGAGCACTGATGCACTGATAAGGCATATGCATGTTTACTTTTCATTGATTTTAGTTCAGCTTTTAATACTCTTCAGCCTTATTTATTATTGGACAAACTGAGACAGATGAATGTAAACTCTTTTATCATTAAATGGTATTTTTGGTTTCTTTTCTAACTAAGTCCAACATGTAAAGGTAAATAAAGCGACATCTGACCCTAAATCTATTAGCACCGGTGCCCCCCAAGGGTGTGTGAGCTCTCCAGTTCTCTTCACATTATACACGTGTGTGTGCAAAACTCCCCAAAATTACATCGTGAAATTCTCCGATGACACCGCCATCCTTGGCTTATTACATAGAGATCAAGATGCATCACTTTACCACTCCGTAATCAAACAGTTTGTGGGCTGGTGTGATGCTCACCACCTTATTGTGAATGTGAGCAAAACTGAGGAGATGGTGATCATAGTCCAGCAACCATTCACAATGTACCCTTAAATCAGGTTTCTTCATATAAATACCTTGGTGTCCACATTGACAACTCGCTCACATGGCATGAACATGTTGAAAACCTTTGTTCTAAATTACAACAGAGGATGTATTTTTTGAGAAGGCTTAGATTATACAGTGTAAATAGTAAACTAATGATTTTGTTTTATCAAGCGATTTTAGAGAGTGTAATCTGATATGGCATACGAGTATGGTATGGTAACCTGTCAGCACAGTTAAAGACTAAGCTTGCATGTCTTACTCAAACAGCCATGAAGATCATTGGGAAAAAAGAACATCACTATCATGAACATCATTATCTTCAGCCCTTATATGAAAAATCTGTGCTCAGGGAGGCACAGAAGATTCTGAACGATCCAACACACATTCTGAACTCAGAATTCAAGGTGCTGCCTTCAGGCCAACGGTTCAGAATGCCAAATTGCAGCTAAACTGGTACAAACATTCATTCATTCCATCCTCCATCAAAATATTAAATAGCAACAAGTAGTAATGTATGATTTTATTCGTGGACTAAGATATTGCAATCTGATTATTTATTATCTGGTTTGATTATACCAGGTTTTATTATTTGAAACGATTTTTTTTATTATTACCTTTCATTAATTTAATGAACTACTCAACATGTGAATTTAAGCACCTTTATGCATGAGTGTATGTATGCATGAGCTATGTTCTATGCGTGTATGTTCATTGTGATGTTGCTGGCAAGTGTGGTGTGTGATGCAGTGGTTTGAAGCCCAAGACAAATTTAATAAAGTGTATCTTATCATTCCCTAACTGTGACCACGAGTTTATTATTGTAACCATGACAACAAAGCTCCCCTAACCTTAACCAAATTCCTATTTCAACTCAAACCATGATGTTTCCCTAACCCTAACCAAGTGTGTTTTGTTGCTAAACCTAACCAAACTTTAACCATAGTGTTGATTTAGATTTATTTTCCAACAGTGGTTTGTAAGAGTTTTGAAGGCTCAGACAGATGATGTCGTCGTTTTTCTGGTAAGTCTCTGCAAGGAAGTAATGCAAGGACAAAGTGAGACACTCACACGGCAATATTTAAAATGTCCGTGATCCTGGTAGGGAAGCTTTTCAACACAGGCCTCAACTGATGTTTTAGTCCCTTTAGACATTTTTTACATTTCACACTGACCTTCTTTCAGGATGTTCAGTCAAAAGGAGCAGTCTAATGTGATAGATACGGAGGATTTCTCATTTGCATTCAAACACTATCCAGCTCAGTGGCTGAACAATTCACTCCTGGGACGTGCTTTTTAAAACACTGCACACTGAGGGTGCTCACAGAGAACAGTCTGTATTTGTGTTAGTGAGTGAACCATCTAATTGATGATAATGGCAGAGCTGCAGGGGCAGCCGAGCTGAAAATGAAGAATCTATTAATCTGAATTGTAATTTGAAAGTTTTAAAGGTACCATTAATTGGATCTTTTTTTCCAAAGGAGAGGCTAATAGAGGCGTTTTATTGCAGCCGAGATTTAGGAGAGAGATTTTAGAGAGACTTTTGGAAGTTTAATGAAACAGGTCTTACCTTAAAATGCTGAAATGTTAAAACCCATATCAGCAGGGACACAGCCAACTGATAAAACCTGCCACTCTGTCTCTTCCCCTCAGCATACAGATGGATGAGAAGCTTAATAAAAATGAAGAAACTGCAATTGTATATTGTGAGTGCCAAATTTACAATTATGATCACACACAGTTGGTTATGTACAAGAGTGATGTCACAACCAGAAACTTTCATCTGGGGCATCAGCTATCAGTGTGTACATTAGAACTACTGCATTTATCAAAAGTATGTGCTCACACTTTCATGCAGTGAACAATAATAAATCTCACCTGTTCGACATGGTCAAGAAATCCCTTTGAAAGTCCTGTAACCTTAATGTAGAGTTACTTACAGAAAAATGTAGCAAATGATAGGATAAGATAAAAATTATCACAAATAATGAGGTGAAGACACCGTAGCGTCCTGGTAGCATGCGAGTGGGAAATCTTACCAGCATGCAATGAAATCTCATTTCATGTGTGTTCGTGCATACAACGTTTCCACAGTTCACTTGAAGCTCAGCGGAAGTTCAGTCAGGAAGACTATCTTTATGTTCGTCATTCATTCACATTTCCCCGCTTTCAACTCAACCAGCTGACTATGGGCGTTCACTCATTCAGTTAAACCACTCAGATTTTGCCTGATCTGCCTGAGCCAATCATATCATTGCTGTCAAACTGTTCTCTGCATGCAACCCTCCTCCATCCCATTCACCTCCTGTTCTCATCACATCCAGCACCCACGGTTCCTTCCACTGAGTTCATCAGAAGTCCTGCTCCGCATCGCATCCATCTAGATCTTCAGCCAGTTTTGGTTTGAAATTAAAAGAACTGACAAACACAGGATGGTGGTCATTAATCTAAATTGCGTCTACAAAACAAGAGTATTATTTTTTCATCAGCAGATGAGTTGTAAATCTGTCAGGGAGTAATGGAAGAGTGAAGAGTAGTCACAGTGAGCTGTTAGATGAAGAGCTGCATGTGACAGGCTGCATACTTCCAACTCCTCAGCAACATAACCAACTCCTTTTCCACACAACAGCAGGACACAGTAAAACTACTGGCTGTGTGCGCAACATGAAATCAGATGGAGGCTGTAATTATTATTGCCTGACTTCTTTATTAAAACAACCTTGAGTTTGTTTGGCTGCACTGTAAACAGATACACCAGCTGCTCTAACGTTGGATATCTGACAAAGCAGCTGCTCAGCCACTGCCCGTAGTAGCCTATTATACCACACCTGCTGTTATTAAAGTAACCTTGGGTGTCGCCAAATCAACCAGGACAGAAATCTGAAGGATTACAATTTTAACATTTTGTATCTGGAATCCAGATTATGAATTTGGTTTTAATTTACTTTTAAATTGGTGCACTTATTAACAGTTTAAATGTAACACAAAACATACCCAACTTAGTTCAGTTCATTATTAATGCATTGATGCATTAATGATTACAGTTTAATATCAAATCCTCTGGATCTCTTATATGGAGCCACAGGTAGCCTACTCAGTGATGCAGCAGAAGAGAAACAAAACAAAAATGAGGCATTAATGGCATAATTTCAACAAATGATTACCTTGTTTTCTAAATAAAATGGAGACGTACATCTACAGGAACAATGATTGACTATCAGTTCTGCCTCACAGTTGACATTAGAGTTCTTTGTCTGTAATTTAGGAATTGATTTGCCTACGATTACACCTGTGTACCAATGGATTTGAATGTATGCACATTCTCAAGCACAAGAAAAAAGTGATTCATAAATGAGGATTTATTGATTTATTGTATATTTCCTCGCAGTCATTTTGATGTGTGTTCAGAGCACACAGCCATTTCAGCATTTTCGGCTCAGCCACTGCCTCTTTCCATCACAGTTTTCCCCCCATATTTGTGGTTTCAGTGTGACCCAAAGGCTGCCTTGAACACTGACAGCTTCACTTAAAAGCAAAACATTTCACACTAACAAAAGCACTTAAAGTCACTGTGATGTTGGTTTATGTCAGTCTGACACGTAAATTCACGCCTTTTGGATGTTTGAATGTAAACTGCGGTAAAAACACTTTTTTGATGCAACGACACAACCATCTTTAGTGTGTACTATCTGTCAATAGGGCAATGTGTCTCATCTATTATGAGAGACCCCAGTTAGTCCACATTCTTGAAGTCTTTTCTATTGTAACACTGAAAAATAGCACTAATAAATTAAAAATTTCACCTTTCTGTCAAAGTTTGTTTTTGAGTGTGAAATGGGCTCATGTGCTCATAGGCCCTTGTGGCCTTTGGTTGAAAAAACACCCAGAGACCTGGCTCCACCACAACATCCTGGATCAAGCTATTGCACTTGTGCAATGATGCTTGGTGCTGAAACGTAGTCAAAGTTGATAGACAATGTTTCCCAGATGTCGTGTTTTTAATGTTAAGATGCCGACCATATTATCTGCCCAGAGAATTCACCAGTGTTTTTGTTGCTGCTGTTTACATTCCCTCAGACGCAAATTTAAAAAAAAACATTACAGGAACTGCAAGGGGTCATCAGCAGCCATATGACAAAACAACCAGATGGTATTTTAATTGTAGCTGGTGAATTTATTATATTTTAATCAAACAGACCTCAGAACTGTTTTACCTAAATTCCATCAGCATATCCACACCCCCACCAGGGGAGGCAACTGGCAAACTTAGTACTCTGGGCTTGAGTACCACACTCTGCAACTGGATACTGACTTCCTCACAAACAGACCCCTGACAGTTCAGATTGGCGGTCACACCTCCTCCACTCTAGTGCTCAGCCCCCTCCTGTTCACGCTGGATATCTGTACATCCGCGACCACACTCCCTGATATGTAGAGAACTCTGTTGTGAAGTCTGCAGACGACACCACCGTCATTGGCCGAATTTGTTGTTTTCGAGGTGTGTGAAGACTGAGTGGAGGGCAGTGGAGATGGCACGCTCTGTAGATCTGTTGGCTGTGAATGCAAACTGGTGAGGGTCCAGGCTGACTGGGATGTTGTTTTTGATGTGCTGGAGAACCAGTTTCTCAAAGCATTTCATCAGGATGGGGGTGAGTGCCATAGGCCGGGAGTCATTAAGACACTGCAGACTCTTTAGGTACAGGGTGGCTGTCTTGAAGCAGCTGGGAACACTCCTGTGACAGTGAAATGTTCAAAATGTCAGACATCCACTAGCTGGTTGGCCCAAGTTCTTAGTACACAGCTAGGGATGTTATCTGGGGCCTTTTTCTAATACGCGCTTATGGCGGGTATGGGCACATTTCAGAAAAAAAAGCAACGCAGATCTGAGATCCTGCACTCCGCGATCCTCAGAGCAGAAATAAGAGCATTGGATCATCCTTCATGATGGACCGGAATGATCAAAGGTGTGTCCTAAGCAACAGGCCTTCGATCAGAATCTGTGAGCTGATCTGATGGGACAGTAAAAGGAGCAGTCAGCCTGTTGTGGAAACAGTTTTACTATAATATCAGTACTGTTTCATGGTTATAATACTGTAGATTAGACAAACTACCTACCATAACATATACAATAACAGCCAAAATTTACATTAAAATAATTTAGCTGATAAAGAAAATACTAATAATAATTAAAACCAAAAAAATGATATATCAAATAAAATACAGCTTTCTTGAGTTTACCAATAAATTCTGACCACGCTGTAATAGTTGAGGGTTGAGTTCTGTTAAATCTAGCTGTGGTCAGCTCTAGGTTTGCAATGTTTAGCAGAGAATATTACATAAACCTTTTCCAGGGTAAATCAGAGGTTATCCAAAGTTGCAGAATTGTCTTTTTGGCAGCAGTAAAAGCACTAAATAAACATTTCTGTTGAAAAAGTGGCAATTATAAATCGGAGTCATCATTTAAAAGGCACAAATCCGGTTGGGTTGTATATTGAAGTTAAGCAATGTCATGTATAGCTTGATTTCCAAAAGCTGATATGACTAGCCAATCCCAAAACGTGTCGGAAAGAGCTGGCGGCACCAGTTACAGAGTTACAGATATTACAGTTATAGCTGTGAACCAATTTCATTCTGTATTGCTTGTCTAGTGTTGCATAGGCCCTATGAAGTACCTTAAAGAGTATCAGCTGGTAGAATTCAAGTTTGAATATAGTGTCCCAGTTAAAATAAATGTCTTGATCCAGTGTTTTTAGCTCTTGTTCCCATAATGAAGTGACATTTAATAGCTTGGATACATGTTCTGTTAACTGCTCGTAGATTCTTGAGACTACTCCCTGTGAGCAAGGCAGAGAATCTACCCAGGTGTACCAGGACACCATAGGCTTTCATAGCCGATCTCAATTGAAGATATACAAAGTATGAAGATGCTGGGAAATTGAATTTGGTTTTCAGGTCTTAGAATGTACACAACCTGTGCTCATTGTATATGTTATCAAATGTATAGATGCCTTTATCAGAGTACTCTCCTTCTTTTTCTAACAACAGATCCTAAAAAAAATAAATGATCAATTTAAACAGCTTTACTCCTCCCTATATACTTCTGAGCTTCATACTGGTTCATCTGCTTTTAATAGTTTCCTTGACTCATTGGACATAACCAAAGTGGACCCAGATTCTGTTGGGAGGCTAGAGGAGCCACTCACTGTAGAAGAGCTTCTCCATGCAATCTGGAAGGTGTCCAGGAGATTGAGTTCTAGAAAACCTTTTTTGATAAGTCAGCACCGGTTTTGATTGAGATGTTTAATGAATTGTGTAACTCCCTTACACTGCCTCCAACACTTAATCAAGCTTCAATATCATTGATTTTAAAAAAGAATAAGGACCCTCTATCTTGTTCAAGTTATCGTCCTATTAGTCTGCTATCCATTGATATAAAGCTTTTATCTAAGCTATTAGCCATGTGTCTGAAGACTGTTCTGCCCTCCATTATCTCCCCTGATCAAATAGGGTTTATCCGGAACAGATATTCTTGTTTTAACCTCAGACGCTCTGATCTTGTTAGATGCGTAAGAGAAGGCTAGAGAAGTTTTTTATCGTGTAGAATGGAATTATCTTTTTTACACACTGGGGAAACTTGGTTTTGACCAGAGGTTCATTGCTTGGGTAAAACTGCTTTACTTTTCCCCTATGGCTTCAGTCAGACTTAATAACACCCACTCAGAATACTTTCCTTTGTATCGCTCCACCTTGCAGGGCTGTCCTCTCTTATTTGCAATTGCTATTGAACCACTCGCCATTGCACTCCGTTCTGACCCCCGTATAACTGGTTATAGAGTAACCAGAAATAGTTTTGAGCAGAAGGTCTCCCTTTATGCGGATGACTTGCTTTTATATTTCTCTAATCTTTCCGTGTCTGTCCTGGCTGCTCTTGCATTTCAGGGTATACACTTAATTTAGACAAAAGTGAGTAGTTTCCTTTAAATGTTGAAGCCCGTAATTATTCTTTGCAGGATTTCCGATTCAAAATTGTCCCACACAGTTTTACATACCTTAGTATTAAGGTTAGAGATAAATTTGAGGACCTGTTTAAATTCAAACTTTCCACTTCACTGGCTCAGACACAGGAAGATTTCCAGCGGCAGTCATTGTTGCCTTTATCCCTTGTAGCCCGGGTTAACTCTGTTAAGATGAACACCATCCCTAAACTGTCCTACCTTTTTTAATGCATATCCATTTTTCTCCCTGAGTTTCTCTCACTGTTTGTCTCACTGAGTTTATTTGGAATAAGAAAGTCCTTCGACTGTGTAGGGAGTTGTTGCAGAGGCCGAGGTCTCTCTGAGGTTTGGCTTTTATTATTGGGCTGCCAACCTTAGAGTAATTCAGCTTTGGATTCATCTGGAGAGGCTACCTGCTCCTCCTTCATGGCTAAATATGGAGGCATTCTCCACTAAACTTGTCTCGCTGACAGCCCTTATTCATTTCCCCCTTTAACTCTTCTTCCTCTCCTTATTCTAAAATAAGGATCTGAAATCAATTCTGACGCCATTTTCGTCTACAGACCTTTTCTTTCTTAGCTCCAAGATCAGCTAATCCTGTTTTCCATCCTTCTCTGATTGATAGAGCATTCTCCTTGCCGTCTAACTCTGGCATTTAGACATTTGGTGACCTATATATTGGCAATACCTTTGTTGTTTATTAAGCAGCGATGATGTGAAGATGTGTTGAAGAGATTTCCGCTGACACCGACTTTGCATCCTTTCAGCAGTTCTCTGAGAAGTTCCTTCTACCTAGACATAATTTTTTAGGTACCTACAGTTTTGGTACAGCAGTTTTGTTCGTAATTTTAGCTGCCATTATCCCAATCTCCCGGAGGCGTCACCTATTGACTCCTTTGATAGATCTCATGTCTATATGATCTTTTCCACTCATTGCGTCCAGCCTCTTTACATAACATAAAAACTCAATGGGAGATTTCAGAGGAGTTGTGGGATGTCACTTTGCGCTGGATTCATTCCTCATCTATTTGTGCTAGACATGGTCTGATCCAATGCAAAATCCACCGTACACACTACACTAAAGTCAGGCTTTCTAGGATTTATTATGATATTGACCCTACATCTGATGTAATGTCGCCAAGCCCCTGCTACCCACATCCATAAGTTTTGGTCATGCCCTTCCTTGTACACCTGTTGTTTGGAAAACTCAAAACTCAATTTCAGATTGTTTTAGGACTCAATTTGAACCAACAGCAATCACAGCATTGGGGTCCCGGCCTCTTCTTCCCTGAAGACCAGCTGGGTCCAGTAAGCTTTGAAGAAGAAATCTCCTGAGAAGAAACCTGTTCAGCCTGACTGCATAACGCTGGGTTCCTGACATGACAAAGTTAGGAAAATCAGAGCTGTGATGAACTCCAATAGACTTCTTCACCGCACCTCATTCACTAAGTGGGGGTGCTTAAGGATGTCGCCCTGCCGCCTGCAGAGAGAGAAACAGACGACCTTGCCTTGGTCCTACATGGGATGGAGAGTGCCACCAGAGATGCCCGATGGAGATGCCTTCAACGGCGACGAAACACCTTCATCCCTGCTGGTCCACATGCCAAGAGCCGGCCTTCCTCCTCCTCCCTCTCCTCAAGAGCATCACCTTCCCTGGCCATAGGAGAAACTACTTTTTTCTGTGATGGGGGGGTTGATGCTATGTAGATTACTCAAGTAATTTAGTACAGGATGAGAATAGGTTTCCCCTTATATCAGAATAAGGATCAGAATCAGATTTATCACCAAGTAGGTTTTCACATGCAGGGATTCCCTTGTATATTAACACATAGGCCTGACAATAAACCTAGTCAGTAGAAAATAGATAAATACGAATATAGGAAGTATTTAAAGTATTTCACTGGTGCTCCCAAATAATCTCTCAGCTGTTGGACGATGCATTAAGGTGATTTTCACTGGTCAATCTTAAAACTTTATCCATTTAGTGATTTCCTGTATAGGCTAACAACAGTCTACCACAATTTAATATATTTATAATAATAATAAACTATGAAATAGTAATTCCCTGCGTCATCTGGTATAAAATGGTCCTCATTCATTTATTAATTGTTCATCGTCGTATTCTGTGTACTTATTCATAGTTGCATTTATTTATTGTTGTATTTATCCATGGTCGCATTTATTTATTTATATAAATAAAGTTAGTAGTTGCTAGTTCTGGGTTTGGTTTAGTAGTTTAATAAACATTTATTTTATGAAGAACTTGATCACATGGTTTTGTGTGTGTGAAGTCTAATGGTCACTGTACTCAAGTCAAGAATCGAGACTGAATTAATTAATTTGCTATCTTTTTCCCTTAGTCAAGGGTGGTGCCCTGAGATTGAATTTAATCTACGTGAAATTCTGTTGTTAATATTAATACTGATTATTTCTGATAGCCGAAGCTGAGACTTCAATTTTATACAAAAATTATGAATTATCATAATTACCATGTTAAGTGCTGATTAGCAGCGGGCCCAGAAATGCAGAACACTGACTCAGATGAAAGTTTAACTGGGTTTATTGAAATCACAAGACAGGGTGGCGGGGCTGGCGGCGTAGAGCAAGTGAAGAGCTGGTGGAGGCGGTTTGGTGTATCCAGGGCTCGAGAGGCAGGGAATGGCAGAGGGAATGAGCAGGCAAGCAGGCTGGTGGATAGTGATCGCGGAGGACTTGTTGGCTGGCACTGGAACACTGGAGTGAAACAGAGAACAGGTTAGCGCTGAGCGAACACAAGGACACAATTTGATTTGTGCTCATCATATTTAATCTCAGATTTGTATAGGTTTGTATAAAAGTCTTTGAAAGTATTATTAATAGATATTGGCTCTGTAATAGTTTGTCCCCCTTTGTTGTTAATAACATTAAAAGTGTAGTCTATGATTCTGGAGAAAGCTCGTTGATATTTGAATTTAACAGCCAAACAAATAGGCTACAGCCCTCCCTTCAGTGCTCCTTCAAACTTGAGCAACTAACGCACAGCATTAGTTTGTCCTGTGCACAAGCACGAGTTGTGACATACCGACATACCGAAGTATTAAGTGGAAACGCGGCTAAAGCGTCGGTATTTGATGACCTGGGTTGGTGGCTCTACCCGAGTCGCTCTGTTTGTTTCCCATTTACAGAGCCAGGGCTGTGTATGAACACCAGACTTTTTTTTCAGCACACACAGAACGGAAAGCTAGCGGACCGTGAGGTGATATTCACTGAATTTGACAAAAACTGTTTTGAAATACATCTTGAGTCTTAAATTCGCTCTCTTTCAGTCTGAGAGCAAGGAGTCTGTTGGGTCTCTCCCCTTCTGAGTAGTATGTCTGACGGGTGTAATGCAGTATAACCTCTGCCCTCTTCATTGAAAGTGTAGGGAATTAATGGTTTAAAGGAAACCAAAATATGTACGGGCTATCAGAAAGAATTAATAATTATTAAAATAATTTATAATTATATTGAATAATAGGACTTAATTTACATTAAGTCCACCTCAGGCACCACCCTTCAAAAAGGGGAAAATGATAGCCAATTAATTAATTTAGTCTCATAAAATGTACTAAAATATCAATTTGGACCTGTGATTAATAATTAACTTAATAACTACAACCAAAATTATCATATCAATAGTTAGTAAAGTTGAAGGATTTTGGAGTTCTAAATAGTAGAAGTTGGCTATGGAGCCCCTAAGGGGACATGGGCAAAAAAAAAAATCTTTAAGTTTCTGGTGCGCACCAGAAACTATCCCGTGAGCACACAATACTATGTCATGGGCACAAGAAAGTTTCCCGTGCTCACAAGAAAGTTTCGCATGCTCATGAGAAAGTTTCCCGTGCTCACGAGAAAGTTTCCCGTGCTCACGAGAAACTCTTTCAGGTAGATTCAGGTGATGGAGATGTCTGGTTCCTCTGACTTTAGCATGTCTTCTTTCTTGAGTGTAATCCATTCTCCTTGCATTTGTGTACATCCACTTATACCCAGGGAGTTGGCCAGATGTTTGTAATTGTTCATAAATGAAAGTAATTACTCGATCAAAACTGGTGTATCCCTTGCGCCAAAACAGACTTCAAAATTCGTTTTAAATGTCGCTGGGAGACAATGTAACGGTGACGACTTGCATGCAAAACAGTAATGTCCTTATAATGAAGTCCACAGTTAAACTATAGTCCAACTAACTTCTGTATAACATGTATAACAACCCAACATGCAACTTTTAGCAACCAAGAATAAAATTCTCATCTGCTGTTTGACTTATCCTTCTTTCGGGGACACATTTCAGACTCAAGACCAGTTAAGTGGGGACAGCTTGTCCAATTGGGACAAAGGCCGTGTCCCCAATCTAGAAAAAGTTGATTTTTGGGTCAGTGGTTAAGGTTAGGGTTAGGTTAAGGTTAAGCAAGTAGTGGTTATGGGTTAGGGTTAGGATAAGTCTCCAGGAAATTAATGTAAGTCTATGTAATGTCCCCAAAAGTGACTTAAGTAAACGTGTGTGTGTGTGTGAGCACGTACTTCATGCCACCCCTGCGTAAGTCAGGGCCCAACTTGGGCCACCCCAATCAAAAAAGTCTGGACACGCCACTGCCAGTACTACTACTTCCTTCAGACAGGCTCACTGTACTCTTAAGATGATTTTTGAGTGTGTTTGTTTTCAGCACCCTTGAGATTCTCTCTCCTGGCACTTCTTCAAACCAAGCATCATGGGAAATCAGCAAGGCACAGCAGACACTCGTGTAAACACAGACAAACAAATGTGGAGACTGAAAGATGGACCATCAGGGAATTTGTCCACCTAGGGTTTGGTGATTATCTGTTGATTATCCAGAGTACCAGGGCATTGTTTCTTGAAAGAGATGTTGTTGTTAGCTCTGCCTTGAGGTTAGTATGTGGTGTTGATAGATGTCCAATACCTCAGTCCCTTCAGTTTACTAAACATCAGCATGTTAGCATTGTCATTGTGAGCATGTTAGCATGTTCACAGAGCTTCTCGTGTGGCTGTAGACTAGACTTACTGTCTACACAGGAGGCCTTTCAGCCATGTTTTTCAGTTGTTCTCTGACAGAACAGGTATCCTCAGAACTATACAGCCTCCTACACAGGCTGCATAACAACCAGTGGTGGAATGTTAAGTGCATTTAGTCAAGTACTGTACTTAAGTACAAATTCAAGGTACACTGCAAAAAGTAAAATCTAAGTAAGATGAAATATCTTAAATCAAGGCAATATATGCTCGTTTTTTATCTGACAAGATATTTCTTCTTACCAGGCAGTTTTTATGTTAGAGCATTTCACTTGTTTCAAGCTTTTTTGTCCTTAATTATCTTAATAAGATATTTTCACTTGTGAGATTTTTTACTGGTTCTAAGTGACTTAATGCTTGAAACTAGAATTACCAGAATTATACAGCTGTTTGATCAACACTGACAAGTACAAAACTCCTTAGTCTAAGTCAGAATTTCTTATTTCAAGCATCTTTATACTTTTCATCTCTTCACATATTAAGAACAGATAATGACCAAATGGAAGTCATTGTTTTCAAGTTCAAGTTTATTTGTCACATATAATCATACAGGGTATAATCATAGTGAAATGTATGACTGTTAGCTCTTTCAATAAAAAATGCTATAAAAAATAAGTGTAAAATCGAACCAGCAATAAATAAATAAAATACAGTACAGAACAACAGTACACTTTTTACATCTGGGGAACACACTACGAGTCATTTGAACTGTTGTACGATTCTATTACATCCCCAAGATGGTATGTGATTTGTACATACGTTTGGCTCTTGTTGGTAGTTGTGTAGTAAGAGGTAAAATCAACCAGCTTTTCAGCATCCACTAACTCAGTGGCCTGTGCAAAGTGTGGGACCTCAACTTGATAAGCCATGACATTTCTATCGAAGCATATAGTTTGAAATGGTTGATATTCCAAACAATAAAACCTAGAATGAACAAGAAATATATTTTTGACCAGTCCAAATTCTGGCATATTACCATTCAATACTCTGGCAAAGATCATGGACTTCTGACTTATGTATTTATTACCATTTATTACAAGCCATTTCACTGATACAGTATGGTTTACTTCATTGAAACCGAAGTCCCTCAATTTTACACTTAAATACTGTAGATCTGTAATCTCAGATACAGGTCCCATCTGTCTTTCATTTAAAAACATAGGGTGCACTGAACTGTCAACATTTTGGCAACTTTCATATATTTGGTTCTGGTTCAGCAAAGACTTGCAAATGTTTTTAAAATTGAGCTTGGAAGCCCATTGTTTGAAGAAACAATGTTTAGACTCAAACCTCATACACATATGTCTAACCAATGGACCCAAAGCTTTTATCTGTGATGGCAAATATAGCATATAATGCTGTTTAGGTGTAACATTGTGGTCTGGAAAAAGCTCCTTCCACTGCCTCAAATGATTTTCAATGAGTAACTTCAACCTAGACACAGTCGCAATGGTAAGAACAGGTGCAAATACTATCTGAACAATCTCTATTAGCTCAATTATCAGTTGTATATATGCATTAACTTCCAAACTCTCCAAAACAAATGGCAATATCCTTAGCAGGACAAGCATTTGCCCAGATGACTGTTTTAGTTTACCATCACTTGATGTTAATGTACTGACAGAAATTGGGGATGGCCGATCTCTAACATCTAGAGGGGAATAAGGGAAACCAAGAATAGCAAAATTCACTGAGTCCAGATCAATCTGTCCTGACTGAACAAGATGATTCAAAACACTTTTAATTTCCATTGGGGCTATGCCCTCCAGAATTACATGCATAATGTCTTGCGGAGTTTGTTGTATAATATCAAAGGCTGGGAATCCAACTAACTTGCTCCTTCTATTGATCCCATATGTTGTTCTAGGGCTGTTACGAAGCAAGTCCGTCTTTGCCTTTTCTATTTCATCACACTGTCTGACATGCTTCTCCAATGTCGTTTTAGTATATGCATCCTCATTGAAGTGTGACTGCATGTACTCAAAGGAACACTCACAGTGGCAAAGCCCACACCCTCTTTGAACCCTGCTAGTACATGTTGTGCCAGGGTGTCTCCACAGAGAGAGACCACGGCACCATATATCATTTTCTCTCCATTAATAGTTTGCATTTTAACCCCACTGTACAATGCATCCATGTCTTCCTTGATTCTATTCAATATTACATCTACACCAGATTGACGGAGGTCTGCTGATCTAGCCATGGCAAGTAGCCTGATAGCAGCCAGTTTAGACCTGTATTTTGGATTTATATTTCCTAGGGTGTAGTACACCATTAACAACTTGTTTTTTGATGCAAGTGGATTACAGATATCTATTTCATTTGTGTACAGAACAATCTGCAATGCATTCGGTTTCTCTGAAAATAAGGGATGTGATTTTAGAAGAGCACCATCAACAATGTCATGAAAAAAACCTTCCCTGCACTTCTGGGGTCCCTTTTCAACCATAGCCAAAATCCTTGGGTGTGATAAGAACTGTTCTAGACATTTGAGTAATGGTACATAATGAAATAATAGGTCTTTGATGAAAAAGTCTTTTGATCCTCCGCATTTCCTCCTGCATATGGTTCGAGCAGTTGGAATTTCCTCTGTGTCCAAACAGCTAAACTGCTTCTTAATAACACTGTCCTGTCGAAATGTTGCTGCAACACCAGCAAAACGGTCAATGAAATTGTCAAATATATCCATTGCATCTTTTTCAAGTTGACCTGATGTGCTTCCTGAATGCTTCTTTAGCACTCCTTCCATCTGCTTCCTGAGGTTGTCCAATAATGATGATTGATACTGCTGTACCCCAGCAACAAGGGTATCAAGATCAAGATCAACAATAGTAACGTGGACAACCTATCACTAAGAATGAACTCAACCATCACTGAACCACTACAAAATGCTCTGCATAATGTAACTAACCAAATGCTGTGCTCTGTTCTGAAAAACATCTTACCTGTGAGAGACGATGCTTGGCTCTGGCATTTATCACAAAAGCAGTGGCATGTGTTGTCAGATCCTAAAAAAAAAATGGACATTGAATGTAGTATCCTGACATGTGCAGGCAGGACATTACTAGTTCATGACAAGTATAATGTTTGTGACAGGAGAAGTGGTTGCTAAGACTGACTATGAATGCTATTAGTATAGCCAAGTACTTAAAAAATATAAAATATGGTCAATTTCAGTAGACTGCCACCAACCGAGTAACTTACTTGTTGCACTGTGACAGCTCCATGTCGGTCAATGCCCCTTTGCCCTGCATCTGAGTCAGATGTATGGAGTTGCTGATCAGTGATGCTGGAGTTAGCTAGAAGCTGATCAGGTTGAATGTTGTCCTGTGTACCACATATCAAAGAAACAGATTATTATTTGAAATTGTATTTAGTTTCACCAATATAGCTGTTTAAGTTGTTACTATTTATCATTGATTATTTTCACATTATACCAGCTTTAGCCATAAGAGTCATTATAACTAAAATTATCGAATAGCCTATGGACAGTATGACTTCGGTCCGTGTATCGTCCGTTCATTCAATTATTTTTTTCAATCCAGAAAACAAAAACACGGAATCAGGGTCAAAATGTCATTTTTTGGGGGCATCCAGCACCACCACTGATGAAGGTGAGGAGGAGCAGTACTGGGGTTTTGGTCGTGATGAGGGACTCTGGGTGTCACAAACAGAACTAATTCACCAAAAGTTGATAGGCTACGTTTTGGAAAGACATCCAGGGTTGGTCACTATACTCTCTCACCAAGTCATGCAGTAATTATCTTACAGTTATTAAATTACTAATGACACTGTTTGACGACTGTGGCCACTAGATGTCGCTGTACGACGTCACCATGTCAAATCAAAAAGTCAATTAGAGGAACAAGAGTGTCAGTGTCTCCTCTTGTACTATTCATACTGCATCACAGGAAAACTGTATAAACTCTCAGGCTTAAAAGCATGTCGGTGAGGACTAAAAATTATTTCACCTGTGGGGTTTAATGCAGGAAACCTGTCACACTGCAGGAAGCGCTATTTATGTGCACTTGGTCACTGCTACGTTCGTAACAGTGACAGACGCTACAGTCTGTCTGTCATCACTGATGAACCTGGTTATCAACATTTTTTCCAATTCCTTAAAATTTTATGGGGCAATTATTGTAGTAAAACTATTTACAAATGTAAGTGGAGAGTTGTGTAACTGTATCTCAATCTGTGTGTGCGTAATCAGATTTGTAAATGTGTAAAAGAATCTCTAAATGCGTACTGAGATTTGTGAATGTGTACAGGAATCTGCAAATGTTTATTCAGAACCCATGTGTGCGTACTCAGATTTGTAAATGTGTAAAAAAAATCTACAAATCTGTGTTTCGATTTGCAAGTGTATTGAGATCTGTGAATGTGTAGACAAATCTGTAAATGTGTAGACAAATCTGTAAATGCTTAGACAAATCTGTAAATGTGTAGACAAATCTGTAAATGCGTAGACAAATCTGTAAATGTGTAGACAAATCTGTAAATGCGTAGACAAATCTGTAAATGCGTAGACAAATCTGTAAATGCGTGCATAGATATTGATGGCTGAAAAGTCATTAAAAGCATTTTTGCTCTAGGAGCTGGAAATACAGACAAGTCATCAGTTACAACTCAGACGGGCCTCTCAATTGGCTGTCTTTTTACACGTGACTTTTGCTACACTTCTGCCGTGGCAGAGATCTGCAAATGTGTGTGGCGCTCTGTATGGATACGGTAATGTAATTAACATAAAGCTGAACCTATAGTTTCACCTGGGTTGTGGTGGCTGCTGTCAATGAGACAGGCCAGTAGTCTGCCTCACATACCACGCTTAAAATCACTGGGTGCTACCGCTGAGCAAAATACTTAGACTTTTCAGCCATTAATACAATAATATATGTGGTACATGTAATATACACATTTACAGATTTGTCTACACATTCACAGATCTCAATACACTTGCAAATCTAAATAGAGATTGGTAGATTCTTTTACACATTTACAAATCTGATTACGCACACATGGACTGAGATACAGTTACACAACTCTCCACTCACATTTGTAAATATATGGCCCCATAAAATTTACCTTATTTTTCAATTTTAAAAAATGCTCTACACTTTTTCTTTGAATGTTCCTGTTCTCGCGAGGTAAATACACGCTGCAGTTCAGACTGCGCATGAGCATAGTGGCAAAACAATAAACAAACGACATAACAGAACAACAACAATAAGACACACATAAAACACACAGTCACACATGGAAAAAAGGATTTCTGACCAGTTGTTCTGAATGACATAATTGAATGAACAGATGATACAAGGACTGACTTCATTACACAAATATATATTAACTTATACCTATCTAAAAGGCGTATCGTCACTGTTGGAACAAAACCTTGTACTTCCAACTTTACAAGAAAAAGAAATTTAATTGGAAAGTTTCCATAGATTCCAATGCAATTGTGACATTTTAAAGTGGAGATGGGTCACAACGTTTTGTACCCCACGGCAACGACATAACGTTAACTTATCATAAAACTAACATGACACCAACCCTGTAACAATCCTAGCTAGCTACTTACTTGTTGCGGTGGTTGGCTTTCCTCCAACGGCTGTTCACCTGTCCCTCCGGTGCCTTCAAGTAGGTGTTGAGGGTGTCTTCTCTTTACATGATGATAGAAGGAATTGTACACTCTATATTCCTCAGTGCATCCGTCAATACCACAGAGCAACCAGAAATTAGGGCTGTGCAATCTATTGATATGGCTCAATAACTTTCAATGAAAAACTAATATAAACGCAACAGATAATGCACCGCCAAAGTATCTTGAACGTTACTAAATGCAAATGCAAGTATAACGTTCCCACTTCTGTCCATGAAAAGGGCGGAAAGAACTGAAAAAGATGTTCACAAGTATTTAATGACATATGTTCATCACATTATCTAGCTACATTGGGGAGGCATATGAATGAAGTTTTTTAGACATACCATAATAACGTCTATGTGAATAACCTGATGAGGTGAGGTACATTTTTAAATTAATGTATGAATTGTATATCATGACTCCCTGTTGTCAGTTAATCAAATTCTTAATATTTACAATATGTATAATATTAAGATCACCCCTCTTTATGAAATGGTATCTTTCCATTGGAAAGCACGTCCAAATCTTTGGGAGCGCACAAGGTCAGGTGCAGCTGTAGCTACGTCATACTATCCATTCATTAGTAGGTGGCTAGCCTTTCACCCGTAGTCAAAAGTCTGAGCATCTGCGATCTATCAGCGCCATGAATGAAGATGGAATGGATAACACGTATCCAGCATGGATTATATATCAACCACAGTATTAAAAGGTAATGTTGATTTGTTTATACCTGTCTACCTTTCTCCTTAGCAAGCTAAGGTTAGCTAACATTAATTTGCATTGGAAAGTTGGCCAACCAAGTTAGCATGCTCATTTTAACTAGGTAGCTTAACGCTGACTGTCATTCGTTGAAAACACTTGAACTTTGGTTAGATTGATAGTGCTTTATTGCTAGAAATAGTGTTCATAAGGGATAAATGTGCCCTAATGATTGACACCGTTAGCTTTGCCCTTTCTATTGTCGACAATCTTAACATTAACTTAACTAAGCTAAGATTAACGTAACGTAACATTTTCAATATGGGTGGCAATTTAAATCTAAAGATGTAGTGTTTTTGGTGTTTGCTGTTTGGTTGTTGTTACAGTGTGGTGTTCTTTGCCTTACAATTACCATTGAATACATGCATGTCTTATACAGGGTCAAGAATCAGACCTGTGTAGACCAGGCACCTCCTCTGCGACCTGTGATTTCAGCCCCACCCCCACTCCCTTACCTGCCGCCTCCTCCTCCTCTTCCTCCACCCCGCTGCCCTCTCCTTCCACCCACCCCTCTCCAAACCCAAGAGACCAACATGGTCCCACCAGAACCGTACAGCTTGTCAGCCCACAGTATGTCTTATACACAGACACAGAGTTGGAGCAATCAAGAAGCACCTTTTTTGAAAAACAGCGTGCTGGACAAGAAGGAGACCGTATCCTTTCAAAAGATCTTCGCTGTCGATTAATCAGGAATACAGCAATGAGCATGATTTCCATTAAGAGAGCGGCAGGGGATGACTTCCAGTATCCATGCAGCCGTGAACTCACTGTAATGGCGAAGCGTCTCATAGAGTACTACCCAATGCTGCAGGACAGATCTGCAACCACTGGAGCTGAATGGGTAAGTCACTACTCAGGTATTTAACACGTTTCCAAACGCAGCACTGTTGGATACCTGGCAGCCAAAGTGCAAACAACTGACACTCAAAATAGGAGGGATGTGCTTCATCTAGATCAATCAGGGCAACATGCGTCTGCTTCTGTGGCTTCATTTCTGGATTTGATTTTGTTTAATGTGATTTACAACACAAACAATCTGTTGTGTGTCTGTTTCTTGTTAGGAATCTGTGAAGAAGCAGCTTTTGAAAAGGCTTCAGAATGTGACAATCCCCAAAAAGAAGCAAGGAGCGACCCCTTCAAGAAAGAGGCTACGAAGCCTTAGCTTTCAGAGCTGCCAGGAGATGTCCACTGATGAGACTGACGAGTCCATCTCCTCAACTTTGATCTTTGAGAGATCTATTCTAACAAGCTATTTTTAACAAGCAATGTCTTTTTTTTTCTTCTTTTT
>NTHP01000021.1:932942-951505 GCA_003416845.1 Oplegnathus fasciatus
CACCAAACACTGTAAACAAATGTCATGCGGTCAAAACGGTCGCTCGTCTATTGGACAAAATATCCAAGTGAAACTCACTGACACTTCCTGATCTTAGAAATAATGGAGCAACAACAAATTTATGTGTTCTTGGGTTTTCTGGTTTTGCTTTGGTGTTTCCATCAATCAAATGCTTTACAAGAAGGTGAACAATATGAGCCGCTGACAAGACAGCAAGTTGTTGAACATTTCATTCTGCGAATGAGACGAGTGAGACAGTAACAAAGGAGAAGGCGGGCCCTGATGAGAGAGAGGGATTATGATGTGTTGTCCTTGTTACACAGACGATGAGGTATGGTCATAATAAGTTCTGGAATTGAAAGTTATCATCTGTTAATAAACTGTTTTAGTTCACTTCCTATATTTGGGTCGGATCGCATTCTCACCTATAGTTAACTGAACTCTAGTGCACTTGGAAGCGAACCAAGACCCACATTTTCAGGCGGACCAGAGCTCGATTGTTTGGTCCGCACCAGAGTTCAAATGAGCTTTGACACCCCCCCAAACCAACTGGACTATTTGATGAAACGCTCCAGGGTTCGATTAAAAAGGATCAAACAACTTAGGTGTGAAAGCACCCTAATAGTTATTCTTAATGCCTGCGACCGGGTCAGATTTTTCCACGAAATCAGATGAAATGGTGCTGGGGTTTGCAATGGCTGAATTTGAGTTACTTCAGTCTCTAACTGAAGGTCTGTCTCCAGAGCTGCCACTTGGAATCCCTGTTAGTGGAGAAAGTGATTCGTGAGGGAGTAGTGGTAGCTCTAGTTTTCTTGACTGAGTATTCTCCCCTGGTAGGCAGGGTCAAAAACATTATTCTTAAATATTGGAATGTCTTCAAAAGTGATCCATCTCTGATTTTTATCAGCTCTGTGTCTCCCTTAATCGCATTTAAACGTTCTCGCAATCTGAGAGACAGACTGGTTCTTTCCCAACACTGTCTCCTGGCTGTCTAATCAACCAACAGGTTTTTTCCGCTGTGGCTACGGTGTGCAGTCATCAGACACCCAGTACTTCACACATAAAATACTCCATAAAGTTCTTCATAAACTGCAGCAGCACCCATGTGGTCTACATGCTGAAATGTCTTGTGGTATGGTTTATGTTGGACAAACGACAAGAGCTTTGCAGATTTGCATATCTGAACACAAAACTGCTATACGCACACAAAATATGGATTACCGGTATGCTATTGCTCTCACTATGCACAGGCTACTCATGGCATATTGGATCCACACTCTCAACACAGTGGAGCCCTTTGACCTAAATGAAGAGGTTAATTTTTCATGTTTCCTCTAATTTATGACACTTGATTGATGCAATAATGGTACTTTGTGTACTTTTATCTTTGTAACTTCAAGAGACGTCTGTGTTCTGTTTCTGATGTGGTGCTGATACATGGGGTGTGGCATTTGGACACTGTCTTTGGTGACTCCCACCTTTGGAGTCATCATCCAATAGATTTGGATCCTGTTCAATCCTGTTCAACCTATTATCCAATCACAATTGCACACCTGTTCCAGGCTGACTATATGTTGTTTGCCTCACGCCTTTGTCCATTTTGACTCTGATGAAGACACAGTAGTGTCAAAACATTAGTCTATTGTTTGCACATTAACGGCTGTCAATCTATCAGTGTGCTCCAGTCCCTTTCTTGCCTTGGAAGTTTGCTGGAAGATGTTGCATTTTGCTGGAAGATGCGCGGAGAACCCTGTTTCAACTCTATTTTCTTCCATTTTACACTTGTAACTCCAGTGAATGTGTGTTGGGCTCTGAGCACTGCCAAAAACAGGTGACCTACACTCTGCACTGTACCTGAACACATCTTGTGTAGACACAGTCAGACCACTCAAGCTGCTGCTGCTAACATGCTGTTTTCACTGCGCAGCCTGTGTAGGCAGTGTCGTATTTGCATTGGAGCGTCCTGTCATTGGTGCTGAAGGTGCCATTGTTCAGCTCATCTGTGAACCACAGTAGGTTGCTTCCTTGTCAAAAGTTTACTGAAAAACCTTTAAATTCATGCTGAGCCATTAACCTTATAAACAGTGCTTCTACCTATACAGTATAATAGGTCTAGTTTGGAACAATTCAAGCCAGCAACCAACAGAACTCCCAATAAAAGGGAGGCCAAAGGCAGCACCGTTATGTTATGTACAGATAATGACATTGTGCACTGATTGAATTCTGTCACTTATGATAAAAAGAAAACTACATAGTCAATGGAACAAAATTAGTGAAGAGATGAGGTCCCACAGAGTCAAGAAAATTTCCTTAAGACAGTAGCGTATTTCCCAAAATGTCGACCAAGTCCATTAAGATGTTGTCCATTTAAAACAGCTAAATAAGTTGTTTGTCACTGCCTTCCAAAAAGATCTGTATGAGCACCCCTTTTTTTATGGAAGACACTGTCAGTGCCTTCCAAAAGTTACAAATGACACTTCCTAACCTGGCTTGTCATAACCAGCCACGGAGGCTTGAAATTTGGCAGCAAGTATTCTGGAACAAATATGTTCCAAAGAACAACAAAAAAAGAAAAATTTTACCGATGAGATTTCACATGACAGTTGCCCTGGATGTGGCTAATATCAAGATTTTGACCTGTAATCATTTCTGAACACAATTCATAATGGCAATTTGTGTGCAATAGCAGGCCTCACCATATAAATATATTTATATGGTGTCTAACTCACTGATAGTTGACATGCTTATCATTATTATTACAACATCACATCCTTATTGCTCATAATGGGTAATCTCCTGAACAGAGTCTGGTGGAGTGTACACCTAGAGAGGTCTCTCTGGAAGTTTCACCATTACCGGCCAGCAAAGTCATTCAGTCTCCATGTGCAGGGAAGTACAGACATGTCGGTCCATCCACTGACTTAAATGGGAATTACCCCTTTTCATTGTAGTCAGTTGTGTGTGTGTCTTACTTTACACTTTTTTTCTTGATAAGTCACTAAGTGTTTTCAACACTGCGACAGCAAAGAGCAACATAAAACTGCAGGAAATGTCCACTCAAATGGTGGACACACAAACATTTTTATTTTGTTCAGGTACATAAGAAAAAGAAAAGTAATATCTGTTCTTTGTACATCAGGAAAAATAACAGAATTCCTCAGCAAACATTCAAACAACACTTGAACTGTAGCGATGGTGTGGTTATTCATTGTACAGCAGCAATAATCTCATTCAACACCTTTTGTAACAAGAAAATGCTTACAGTCTGCTACAACACAAATAACCATTCAGTTCCACCTCATACCTCATGACCACTGATGGTTACACCACATCTGCCCCCTACCATTAGTGCCATTGATTTTGCAGACTGATTATAATGGCAGGTGACCTTCAGTCTTCGTTTGTCTCATTTCAGCTCATTGATATTCTCATCTTTGACTGTGTGTGTACATAGGATGCCTCTCACTGTCGGTAGCTATCACTGTGTGGATGAATGATCATGAATGAGTTTAATAAAGCATCTAATCAGCGTACTCAGGGCAGATTGATGTCTTTCTTTCCAGCCCATGAACAGAAGGTGTAGCTCTGTACTGAGCCTCCACAACTACTTACTGACCATGTTAAAGCTTGTTTTGCCTGATTAGATCTCCTCTTAGGACTGTTTTGTCATGTGCAGAATGTGCTTGAATGACACTCTCCTGTGTTCATTTTGTTGAACATATGGAGTTTGGTGACTGCCCAGCTTCCACTTGAGAAGAGGTAAAATAACAAAAAAACAGTGTAGGTTGACAGGAATGACTCATACCTGCAGACACTTGCATATAAATAAGCACAGAAACATACTATGTGTTTCTGAGATGTTGTCAAACTCACTCAAAGTGATGGAAAATTGAGGCACATGCAAATGAATGTGTATTTAATGTAAGTTAATGTAAATTCAGGCATTTACTTTACTATTAAAATCCTGCCAGTTCCTGCCACAGCCTTTTTCTCTCGTGAAACCAAATGGCAGCAACCATAAAGGCAAGCAGTAAGGTTTATTTGGATTTATTTGCGGATGTGCCCACAGGTGGCAGGTGGTGGGAGTTGTTGCAGCCTGGTGGCTTTGCTGCTTTCAAAAAGTATTAACACTTGCACCAAGCAGGTGCAGTCTCACGATCAGCTACTGTAGCTACATTAACATACTGGATGCTCTTTGTGAAGAAAGCCAAACTGTCAGACAGATAAACCAAAGTATTGAAAAAAACTGTCTTGGAATTGTGGATGTGCAAATTTCCATTTTTTTCTTAAAACTTTAAGGACTTCTTGTCCATCTTGGCTTAAAATGTGATGTTCAAAATTCACCCTCGATCTTGAACAATCTCCCCACATAGTCCACTTACTAGCTGTTCCGGACCTTTCTTAAGCTTTGGGATCCTTACATTGCTCAGAAGAAATGGACATGCTGACATGTCAACTGAGCAAACTGTGAAAACTGCCCGTAAATATATATTAATATATTACAGTAGGTGTGTTTCTCTCATGTTTCTGATTGTGATTGCCTGCCAATATAGGCCATAATACTGAATCTATTTAGGATTTCTACATAAAAGATATCGATTAATGTAATATATTAGCCATTCAGAATACCAAAGACAGTTCTTACATATTAAGTTCAGACAAAATTGAAAAAATAAAATCACTGTCTGCAATATAAATGCACAATTATGAGGTTATCTTCATGATTGAAAGCATGATTTGTTCTCTTGGAGCTATAATAATCAAAACTGTACCAGAACCTTTGTTTTTTTTGGTTCATTCTACTTTGAATAAAAAACAGTATTGGTGTATTGGTAGAAAAATTTAAGGATTATAAAACAACACAAGCCTCTTTCACCAGAGGTTCCAATTACAGCAAGTTTAAAACTGCACCCAGGTAAGATGGCTGGTTCCATCCTGGAATGGCAAGTCATTATGACAAGTCACATTTTGTGTTTTATATCTATGGCCTAAACAGCATATGCTAGCCAGACGCTGGGTGACACTGTCAGAAGAGGGCCTGCTGCTGAACGGTAAAAATGGAACTCAGATAAAACAGTAAAAACAATATAACATTGTCAAATCAGAATGGTAACGGCCTGTACTTTGTTGTAAGCTTGTAGATGTGTCTGTGTGTGAGGGGCCATGCTCACTGAAAGCTGCCGAGTGACACAGAGGAAACTCCAGAAATGGTGAGAAATGCCAGAAAAATAAGGTGCTAGGCTGAGCTAGCAAGTTCAAGTGAATAGGCCTAGAGCTGACAAAATTAGCATTAAGCGATGAACAGTGCAATTAGCCGACTATTGTAAAGTTCAACTGAAAGCTGTTTGACAACCTAACTGGAAAGAATATAAAAGCGTGATATACAGAGTGTTTAATTGGGGACTGCCCATTGTTCCAACATCCCATTAGTCCGACACCCCAATAGTCCGAAAAATGTCCCATTGGACCGTAAGCCCATGTCTGACAGCCCGTTATGCCGAAAACAAATTCCCATTGCTCCAACGGCCCATTTATCTGAAAATATACACCTCCCTGCAGTTAGAATATGTTGAGCCAACCCAGACGAGACTTCTACATCTCTGGATTGAAGATCCTTGGATTAAAGAGCCCAGAGCCAGGAACTGCCAACCTTACCCCAAATACCACATTCAGACTTTACCCATTTTTTGACTTGACTTGGAAAAACACTTACCTTCTTCATTCTTCTTCAAACGCATTCCCTGTGCTGGTGAAAGGACTGAGTATTAACCATCACTGGTTTAAGTGAATGGACCGAGTATTCATGTTATTGATATGGTATTATTGCGCCTTGGTTACTGTGATTTTGTTTTTGCTGAGTGATAATACTGACACAGGTATTGTTTTAATATTGTTACCCTAATGTTGGATCCAAATATTGACAATTGAGATTCCGAATGACCTATGTTAGGGTGCACCCAGTCAGACTGAAAAGTAGTTGTAAAGAACTCAGTGGTTCAAAAATTTGTTGCTGAATTGAAACTGAGGTATTGTTGTGGAACTGAACTGTACACTGAACCTATGGTTATTTATTTTATTTTATTTCATTTTGTTTATTTTCAAAAAAAATACAAGGTACCAGTTCATAGCTCTTTGTCTTATGTGGTCATTGAATATTGCAAATAGCCTTTTCTGCCTCCTGTACGAGTCTGGTATCCTCTGATTCTGGTTCAGTATAATTGTAATCTTTACTAACTAATCATTAATTTACTGTATTACCTCCACTACCAGTAGTGTTAGGAGCCATGTGCTACACTAACGTTTGCATTTTGCTTGAAGTACAGCTGTGTCAATGCTAACATGCTAATATTTAGCGAGTTGTGTTTTCCATGGTCACCATCTTGCATGCATCAATGCATGCCAACATTTGGTAATTTGCACTAAACACAAAGTACAGCTGAGGCTGATGGGAATGTCCTTAGTTTTGCAGGTATGTGTTGGACACATTGAAATGTTGACCTGATGATGGTGCTGGATGAAAGGGTCAGCCTCAACAAGGTTTTTACAATTCATCCTATGGGGAAAATGAATGTGTGAACCACATTCCATTCTTTATGATAGTTGTCAAGATATTACTCCCAGAAAAAAAATGTCAACCTGCTGGTGGCACTAGGTGAAAAGTCAGAGGATCACCAAAGTCAGTAGGATTCATCCTCTGGGAATGTTACTAGATATTTCACAAACCAAAAATGTCAACCAACTGGATGAAGAGTCAGGGGATCGGGGGTCATCCTCCAGTGACCACGAATGTCTGTGCAACATTTAATGGCTGCAAATGCAAAATGTTTCAAGACAAAAGTGATGGACAGACTGACTGACCTACATGGCTAAAAACACTCTCTCACGCAAATCGTCTTTGTGTCTCAACATTGTCCAATTTTGAAAAAGCTGAAAATTATGAAAGGTTTTGTTGACTTCTTTTCTAGTGTTTGTATATATTCATCATATACATTCATTAATTTTTAATACCAAAGACTAATGTGACCACAAACCAACAGACTTCTATTTGCCACACCACTCTGTGTGTGTGCACTCACTGTGATGTTAAGCATTAGTTGGCAAATGGAAAAACAGTCTTTTCTCTTTGGCTTATTTTCAAATGCATCTTCCAGACTTGTGCTTCCATTTTGTTCTCGCTTTCTTGCTCTTCAGCAGAGTCCCTTGAGTTCCCAGGCCAGCCCTCATGATTAATCACACAATTCCCCAAAAGTGCAACATCAGATGTTTACTCCGTCAAAACATCACATTCATTTTTCATGAATGTGGATGCATGCCTCTTTCTCTGAGTCTTGTTTCTGCAGCTCAGAGATGGACTGAGAGAAAGAGACACAGAAAGTCAGCAGAGAGACAGCTTTCAGCCAAAACATTCACAACCAACACACAAAGTGTGTAAAATGAGACGAAGAGTCCACAGCCATGCTGGCAGCTCACATGACAGTGCTAACATGCTGATGTTTAGCATGATAACAGCTAATTAGCACTAAACACCAGGTGCAGCCAAGGCTGATGTGAATGTCATTAATTTTGCAGGTATTTGGTCATAAACCAAAGTATTGGACAAATTTAAATTTTGACTGTCTGGATGTTGAAGTCACCGAGAAGTACAAGTGGGGGGCTATCTTCGTGGAAGTTAGATAGGAGGACGTATAATTCCTCCCAGAGAGGACCTGGTGGGCGGTAGAGCAGGACAATGTTAAATTTCACCAGAGAAGTAATAGACACCACGTGAAATTAAAAAGAAGAAGGAGTGAAGTGAGGAAGCAGTACCACCCCCTCAGCCAAAAGGTCTCGCTGTGTGGGTAGGAGTAGGCAGAGGAGAGGGCTGTGGGGTGGAAGTGTTCTCTGGTGTGATCCAAGTCTCAGTGAGAGCAAGGAAGTCCAGAGATTGCAAGGAGGCGTATCCAGAGATGAACTCAGTCTTGCGGGAAGCTGACTGGCAGTTCTACAAGCCGCCTGTGATGAGGTGTTGGGTGTCTGTGGAGCGGGTGGCATAGATGAGATTGGGGAGGTTACAGTGATGCCTTGCATGGTCTATAGTATCCACGAGAAGAGTGGTGTACAGGAATGGAACGTATACACATATCAGAAAAAGGAAACAAGGTAAAACAAAGCGAAAAATACTTAGCTCTGACAAAGATAAACCATCATCCCACTAGTCCTCCCACTTGTCCTCCCATGAAGGACTCCTTTGTCTTTGTATGATGAAGCTGCTGCTTCAAACAAGTAGTGGCTTTTTAACACAAGTACTGATTGTTCAATTGGCTATGGAAGTGCTAACCACGCAATGTTCTCACCTTTTTCACCCCTTCCCTGTTTGCATCCCAGTAGATTAGTTCACCACACCCCTAGGTGCATGTAACCCTAGCTTGCACAAACCCTGGACCAAAACAGAATATGGTGCAATATCAGAATGGACAAAACTGACACAGTACAATTTAATATTTTAAGTCTACTAACACCAGTAAGATAGCACACAAATGGACAAAAATGTTAACCTAACACAGCAGACAGAGAAAATGCAGGTAAATCTACTCAGCCTAATTCTAGCAGTCTTGAAGTAAGTTACCCCTAGAAGTCAAAATGTACACATATAGCTTTTTACAGATGCTACCCCTTCTGTCAGTTTTGGAGGTTTCTACAGCGGCCAATGGTTCTGTCCTGAATGGACTTCCAAATACAGCCAATTCAACCAGAACCTCTGTCAGCCATCTTCAGCACCAGCACCAGGACCATTACCATGAGATCTTTGTTTCACTGCCTTTTCCACTGCATCAAGACTCTTTATTCATGACATTTTACTCCCCAGTCTTTGAGTTTACCTCCACATTCAGCTATTTTTATGTGTCTTGACATCCTTACATATCAAACCTTTAGGTTATTTCCCCGCAGGACTTACAACAGAGTCCCTACAGCTGCCCAGGGCTGTGGATAAAGGGACTATACAGTATATCAGGTAAACCTCAAGTCTGGCAAAATACATACACTCTGTTTTTCTGCTTCATCTGCTTGTTATTTGTGTACAGGACGCACAGGATGGCCTTCAAACCCACAAGGTGTCAACTGAACACCAAGGAGGTTTGGAGTGACGTGTTACATAGTGCTCTCTGTTCCACCCATTTGGAAATTATGGTAAGAAACACTGAAACTTTTCTGGAGGCTCATGGTTGAACAACCCTTTACTAACACACCCCCCCAAAAAAAGCATGTGGCAAGGTCTAAGAACGGTGACAGATTACAAGTCCCCCCTCCTTGTCAAGTGCTGATGCGTGTTTAGCACGTGAGCAAAACAACTTTTATGGTGCTTTGAAGCCTTCGGCAGCCAACAAGCAAAAACAGCTGAAGCAGAGGTTAATGGATGGGTGGGTGCACCTTCCACACCTACCACCCTTTCTGAGCATGACGTCAGGAGGGCAGCAGCACCAGATGGTATCTGTGGGCGGCTCGTCAAACTATGTGCTGACACAACTAGCACCGGTGTTCACAATGATATTCAACCTGTTTCTGGCTCAGTCTGTCATACCCACATGCTTCAATAAGTCCACCATCATTCCTGTGCCCAAGAAAACAAGACCAGCCTGTCTGAATGACTACCGCCCAGTGGCACTCACCTCTGTAGTGATGAAGTGTTTTTAACAGCTGGTCAAGGATTACATCTGCTCCTCACTACCCAGCACACTGGACACTGGACAGTTTGCCTACTGTCCCAACCGATGAACGGAACATGCCATAGCACACATCCTCCACACCGCCCTATCCCATCTGGACAAGAGAGGGGGTTATGTGAGATTGCTGTTCATTGACTACAGTTCAGCATTAACATGATAGTTCCCTCCAGGCTCATCACAAAACTCAAGGACCTGGGATGAAACACCTCGCTGTGCAAGTGGGTCCTTGACTTCATGAAAGGCAGACCCCAGGTGGTGAGGGTGGGCGGACACACCTGATCTACTGTACCCTCACCCTTAACATTGGAGCTCCCCAGGGCTGCGTTTTGAGCCCACTGCTGTACTCCTTGTAGTGTTGTGTAGTCACTTTCGACTCCAACACCATCATCAAGTTTGCTGTTGACACAACTGTGGTGGGCCTGATCACAGATAACAATGAAAAGGCCTACCTGAAGGAAGTAGAGGGCCTAATCCACTGGTGTCAGGACAACAACCTCCTTCTGAACGTCAGCAAGACTATTGAGCTGATAGTATACTTTGGGAAGAAGCAGGGGAGGAACTACATCCCCTTACCATCAACGGGTGATAGGTGGAGAGGGTGGACAGCTTCAATTAGAGATATAGTGGATTAATGGTGTCCTGATCTAAGGCTGAAGTCACTCTCCCTCTGGGTGTGTTGTGATCCAAGCTTCCCTGTTCTTTGTTTTGAAGCCGGGACGGCCGCACGTGCATGTTAGTGCATGTGAGCGACAGCGTCGTTATTTGACGACCTGGGAATGAGAGTGACCTCCAACCCCCTCTAACCCAGACCATCATCATCATCGTAAACCACACTTCATTCAAACTTGACAGAAACAAAATAAAACTCACCAAACTGTCTATAAATAGTCTATAAATAAAGAGTAATGGTAAATATTCAACTTCAGCAAAACATTTGTGCATATTGCGGGGCTTTGCAGAGTGTTGTGTGGGGAGGACCGGGTGGAGCAGACCAGCGGGGAGACAGAGCCGCTGCTCGCCGACAGACAGCTGCTGAGCGCCGGGGAGCTTTAGAGGAGAGACCCCATGGCAGAATAGAAGCTTCTATGAGGAATAAATAGCCTACCTGGAGTCACATCGGATTCTGCTCTGATCTGGAGCTTTTTACTGGCGGGAGGAGAGCTCATAGTTTATTTTTTAAACTTTTGGGATTGAAAAGTGGATTTATCTTCACTCTCGCTTCTCAACCTGTCTGCAGCAGCGAGCCGCGGACATGCCAACACTGTGGGTGTTATAATGTAATTAGTCTCTCTTTGTCCATATTGACTGCTGACTGGAAGGAAAATGTACAGAGGAGAGGGGGGAAAGACTGGAGGAAAATAACAGAAAGAACCTCTGGTCTCTGGTGAGTGGTGAGTTTAGGCAGAGGCTGAACAGAACACAAACACACACACACCCTCAGACACAGTCGGTGCCTGCTGTTGCTCGCTAGGAGCTATTTCATCGATCTGCCAAGTGATCTAAATCCATGCAACGTAGTCATTAGCTTGCTAGCTATCCCGCTAACGCTAGCTCCCTAAAACATCCAGTAAAATATGCTTTAGGTAGCTAAAGTTTGATGGTTTCAAGTGAATGTGAACGCCTTCAGCTGAACGCTCCAGGGTTCGCCAGGTTAGCTCTGGCTGATATAAAAGAAAAATATAATAAACTTAGTGTTGAGTAGCTACAACAGAACGTATGATAAACCAAGATAAATGTGGATCAAGTAAAGAGGTAAATACTGATGACAGAGAATAGTTCAGGGACATTTTCAGCCACCTTTTCAGTCTGATTACTGCTGGCTTTACATAAAAGCTGTAAATGTAATTATTTTTCATGTGTTCAGTATTTGTATGAATGCATATTCACATGTCAGTGTGTCTTTGAGTGAATACAAGGTTCAGTACCTGAGGACAGTGGTTGTGAGGCTGCTTTAATGGTTCCAGTGCAATTGCCTTTTGTTCCAAAGTATTGAGACCTCTTCGCATGCATTACTGATGATCGTGCAGGCAGTAAATGATGAGATCTGCTAACTCCCACATGGACTCTAGCATGCAGAATGTGCACTTCTTTAAGTACCTGCTATTTTCCCTCCATTGTGCCCTAACAAGATAAATACTTTACTTCAGGCTCTGTGCGGGGATTCTTCCCATTGAAGGACACTTTGATTTTGCAGACGGTGCATGGGGCCTGTGAGCAATGTGCTTAATCCCCTATTTATGCAATAGTCTTTCTTAGAGAGATGTAAAGGGGGACACTGTGACAGGAGCTTCCCAGGCCTCATACACTGGGACTCAGAAGGAGCATTCATCTGTCTTAGGGTGCGCTTGCTATGCTTATCTTAATTGATGGCAAGCTATTTCTGGCTGCCACGCAATAGCCTTTCACATTATTCTCTCTTCCCCCAACCCCCATCCCTCTACCCCCCTGGCTCTCTCTCACTCTTCCCCACTCTCAATTTCCTGTCTTTCTGTTTATCTCCCCCTCTTTTCTGTAGTCCTCCTTTGCCTTCTTCCACCTCCTCCCCTTCCCTGTCTTTGACTCTACCTGTATCTCCTCAGTTCTTCCAGGGTGATTTATTGGCTCTGGTCTACCTGGTTTGAATTCCTACCTACATTATGGGAATCTTGTGATGCTTAATGCCAGCAGTGATGCAGGCTAGCTCCTCTGAGGGCAGTGTACAGGCCAAACTCTCTCTCTCTCACACACATGCACACAAACCACAAGGTATTGAGTAGACTTCAAACATTATAGAGAATATCTTCAGTCTTTCCATGAAGATTTCCAGGAGTCAGCTGTTTAGTTCCAGTCATTTCAGATTTAATCTTTTGATTATTCCCAGTGATCTTGCATCTTGAGCAGCACAGTGATATGATTATATGATTATATGATATGAGCGAAAACCCAAGTGATTTACTGGCTTGTCTCTGATACATATTGGTATCAATATCTATGTTCCCTGTTCCGCTTGGCTTATCGACACATCCATTCATCAAAACCTCCCACATGTTTTTCCACATGTGCACACACTGGCTCACATTAGAGCTAAAAGTGGTGACTTCATACCTTCAGACTGAATATGCCATAAATCTTTGATAGCCCTAAAGTACAGGTCTCACTGGTTCCTACCTCTCCTACTCTTCTTCACTTTGTGTTTCATGTACTGTGATGAAAGAAGGCAGATTCTGGTCCTTACACCCTAACCCAGAAAATATTCCTGCTTTTTTTCAATTTGTTTCAAATAATTTAACTCCTTTTGTTGCATCAGACTATTTAAAAAAAGGATTGTCCTTAATGTTTCCACTGTCAACCTTTAAGAGGAACCAAATTTAGTGCCACTGCATGAACTGCTTGCATTATCACACACTGATCATAACTGATGCAGTTAGGAATGAATACATCCAGTTCAGATTTACTGTAACAGTCACAGGTATTTTTAAAGGAATATAAAAGGAAATGCAATTACAGCTTACAGTTTCAATCAGACCAACCTGACCGCAATATCGGAATAACTGTCTTACATTATAATATAAAATATATAAAAATCTCACACACAACAACAGAAAAACATCATCAGAGGTTAGCGTTTTTACGATATATATATATATATATATATATATATATATATATATATATATATCGTAAAAACGCTAACCTCTGATGATGTTTTTCTGTTGTTGTGTGTGAGATTTTTATATATTTTATATTATAATGTAAGACAGTTATTCCGATATTGCGGTCAGGTTGGTCTGATTGAAACTGTAAGCTGTAATTGCATTTCCTTTTATATTCCTTTAAAAATACCTGTGACTGTTACAGTAAATCTGAACTGGATGTATTCATTCCTAACTGCATCAGTTATGATCAGTGTGTGATAATGCAAGCAGTTCATGCAGTGGCACTAAATTTGGTTCCTCTTAAAGNTCTTTAGATATGAAGGTATTATTGGAGCAGAACAACTGAGCACCTGTGACAGTGGAATTTGTAGTTGTAGAGAATAGTCACATGTGTATCAGTAAATTTGAAGTCACAGAGAAAAATGCTTCAGGAGTTGCAAACTTGTAGAATTTTTTTTCTCTCCCACAAACACAACAGTTACACCTTCTCAAATTCTTCATTGCAGGTGCACAAATCCTATTGTACAAATCACAAATTAAGAAACTCATATGCTCACATTTTTGCTACATCTTTAAGTATGCCATCTGCCCCTATAAACACAGGTAACCTATGTCTCAATGGGTCAGTCTTAGCTGACTGAAGTTGTTTTTTCTGTATTATTAATATAGCCCCGGCCTAATTAAATAATAATTAAGTAATAAGTAATTTATATTTTATTTAAATAAATGTCTGTTAAGTCACTATCTATCGCCAAATGATGCAACACAATAGTGATTGAGTCTATGGCCCACTGATGAAAGTCCTTGCATTTACACTATTACCACCCGGGTGTAAGGAGCAACTTTCCTGGAAAAATCACAAGAGGCGCACAGTTAGGCTTTTAACAATGCTTTTAAATGCAACAGACTCGCTCTTCATCATCTCACCTGTGTGTGAAGCGGTGTACTGTTTTTTCCGGTGTCTGCTAGTGTTATGAGTTAAATGGTTATTATGGCCGAACAAAGAAAGCAAAGATTAATGAATACAGACGAGGAAACGAAACTGAAACTTAAGTGAGGTCCAAAAACACACCTGCAATTACCGATTATTGCCATGGGTGCCGTGAAAGACAACAGAATGAAAAGCTTCGAGATTACAACATTAAAGGTATAACAAGAAGGGATTTGTCGGTTGCTGTTTGAAAACACAACATTCAAAGTTGGCCCCTCCTCCCCGGCTCATAGCGCACGCACTTCTGGTGGTCCGTTACGCTACGTTTTTATAGAGTCCCGCACCTCACACCCTATGCGCTGTTATTGGCTGGGGTCTACACAACACTGCCCAAAGGGTGACGCCCAGAAACGTCCCGAACACAGCAAAATAAGAAAATACTCTGCAGATACAGACACCGCCACACACTTCTAGTGGGTCATAAGTGATGATTGAGAGGGGTTATTTTTGTATGAGTCTATACCGTACATTGTTTTTTTTTTAAGGAAAATCCTACTCATTATACCTTTAATTTTGTTGAATTGAAATGGCTGGTTGCCATGACACTTCTTTAATAGTCATTATTATATACTTATTAATATAGTCTACTTTGATGTTTTAATTTGTTATAAGTCTGCACTGTCGTTTTTGCTCCATAAATATCATTAAATGAATTGACTGCATGATGGCTTCAGATTGTACTGTACCCAGCGGCGGTGTCTCTCTCTCTCTCTGTTTGCGCATCCAGTTTTCCTGAGGCACGGCCGTAGTTTTCATTCTGGCTACACTACTGAGTTGAACACAGCTTTGGATGGAGGGTACACAGACCAAAAATGAGTAAAGTAAACTGAAATTGAATTGCGAGAACTGAATCTGAATTGTGAGAACTGAATGCGGAAGTACAGTATATAGAGTTGAATTTTCAGTGAGGATCAAATACAGTTTCAGAGCAACTTAATTAAATTTCATAATATTACTTTTAGTTTCAAGTTTATTGGAATTCAGTTCCAAACTAATAAATTCAATTTCAAATTATGCTATTCATTATGCTATTTAATGCAATTATTCAAGTTGAGCAATTCAAATTCAAATATAAATGATTCAAATTCAGTTTCTAGTGACACATATTTCTGCCCATACATAGACAGCATCATGACAGGCAGCATCACCGCTTGGTTTGGGAACAGCTCCAAGAGGGACTATCTGGCCCTGCAGCACCATCAGATGTCAACATAGAGACTTAAAAAGATATTTACAACACGAGGTGCAGTACAACGGCTGAGAGGATCATAAAAGACCTCAATCATCCCAACTGCCTGAAGGCCAAAACAGAGAGGATGAGGAAGAGTTTCTTCCCTCTGGTCATTTGGGTCCTGAACCAATGACTTTACAGAGGACTTTACACAATTTATAATTTATCATTTACAATTCGTCATACGGATGTCATCATCACCCCTGTACTGGCTATATTGTTTCATTGTTTCACTGTCATTTTTCTGAAACTCACAACTCAACATTGAAAATCATTACTGATTATATTGTTTTATTGTTTCACCATTTGATTTTTCTTTTGAACCCTATTTGTTTGATATGTTTTGAATTTCACTGTCGTTGTACTGTGTATGATTGTGTATGTGACAATAAAACTGTGATTTGATTTGAAAAAACATTGCACCTTAACCAAGATTTTTTGTATTCTCTTGTATTCCGTCCAATTTTCCAAATACAAAGATAGCAGGCCACCGGCTACCTGTATAGGAAACAGTGTCGCAACTTGGGAAAGGGGTTAAAAATCATTTTTATTGTGCAGCAGACAGAATACGTTTTTCATCCAGATGGTTGGAAGAGTCTGAGGATCCTGAAAATACCATCACAACAGCAGTAAGTGTTTTTCAAACATCGCCGGTGACTTATCTTTTGGAAAAACGGATGGTTACCTATGTGACTTGAATGTATGCTAATACACGAGAGGCACAAACTGGGGCAAGGGACTCCCTTACATGGCTTCAAGTCTTCAAGTGACAAGGAGTCAGCACTTATCACAAACCATTCAAGACCTTAAGATCTCGGACAAGAGACTGAATGACCACCGGAAACAGACATTGGCTGTTTGTGAACATTAGACCAAAAGCAGAGTCAGTGGACAGCTGCAGAAAGATCAAGGACTACAGATCTGACACCAGAGGCCATATTTGATAAGCACCAATCTGACCCTATATAAACCACCTGTTATCATGTGACCAAAGTTCTGTAGCTTTGTACTTACTATACTTACAACTGAACTCCATCTGCTGATGAAGACTGTGAGGTGCTGTTGAAAGCTCTGCAAAAAAACAGTAGGTGGACCTTGAGTTAAGATTTTAACTTTTAACTATTATTTCCATGGTCAAGAGTCAACTTTCATGCTCAATAATAAATCATAATTCATTTATTTGACACCACAAAGCTCTCTCATCTCACATGAAGCTTGTAACATCTGCTACTTTATATGTTTTTAATGTAGTCAGTCAAGTAGGATCCTCTCTTACCTCTCATTCTCATCACTGGTTTTAGGCATTTCTGCCTCCAAAGCAGCTTGTCCTGTGATTAATGTTTCAGAGTTAAAATTTCAATCTGATACCACTTAGGGTTTCTTTTCTTTTGCTGTTTCTTTACAAATAATATGCTAATATATGCTGTTGCATATTTCAACCTCTCACTTACATGAATAGTGTAATTAAAGATTGATATTTAGATATAAATATTTAAATACATTACATTGTGATAACATTGTATGTTCTGTGATATAGCCACTATTTTTGTACCACAACCAGTCAGCAGTACTGATCTTTATCTGCCACCTAACAGATTCTATTTCTCACCACACAGCTTTAAAACAAGACTCATGAAAAATGGAACAACACAGATCAGGAAAACATTTGTTGCACAACACGGCTGATGGACACCAGTGGTATTTTATTCAAATTTCCCATCGGTCAGCTCTGGATATAGTTTGAAGCCACCACTCAATGCTTATTTGCCCTGTGTTCACATGAAGATACCATGATCCAGCATGGTAACTTCATATTCTGAGGAGATCATGAACGTGTGGAGTCCCCCAGGGTTCAATTCTTGGGTATCTATTATTCAACATTCAACATTAGTCCAGAGGTTTTCATTCTGTGAGGAGAATTGAGGGGGGGAGACGTGATGCAAAGATACTCACCAATACGGTCAGCAGTTGTTGCTGCAGCAGTGGTTTTGACATGCAGCTCAAGGAGACGATTAAAATACTCTAAAACGCATCATGTCACTTCCTCATGAACAGGTGGCATTCATCAGACTGAAAGGACAATTTACAAGTTTGTCCAGTTAAGAGAGTTTGTAGCTGTAATTAAACCTCTTCTTAAAAAGCCTAATCTTGACCCAGGTGTTCTAGCCAACTATAGACCTATATCTTCATTCATCATCAACATTCCCTTTCTCTCTAAGATCCTTGAGAAAGCAGTTACCAAGCAGTTGTGTGCCTTTTTGCATAACAAAAAGGACTTTCAGTCAGGATTTAGAATGCGTCATAGCACAGAGACAGCATTGGTGAAAGTTACAAATGACCTCCTAATGGCATCAGACAATGGACTTGTCTCTGTACTTGTCTTGTTAGATCTTAGTGCTGCATTCGACACCATTGACCATCACATCCTATTACAGAGACTTGAACATTTAATTGGCATTAAAGGAACTGCACTAAGCTGGTTTAAGTCTTATTTATCAGATCGATCTCAGTTTGTACATGTTAACGATGCCTGCCATAGTTAGTCACGGAGTTCCACAAGGTTCTGTGCTCGGACCAATTCTGTTCACTTCATATATGCTTCCTTTAGGTAATATTATTCGGAAACACTCCATAAACTTTCATTGTTATGCGAACAATACCCAATTATATCTATCGATCAAGCCTGATGAAACCAATCAGTTAGCCAAACTTCAAACACGTCTTAAAGACATAAAAACTTGGATGACCCGCAATTTTCTGCTGTTAAACTCGGACAAAACTGAAGTCATTGTACTTGGGCCCAAACATCTCAGAGATGCATTATCTGAAGATATAGTCATCCTGGATGGCATTGCCCTGGCCTCCTGCGCCAACGTAAGGAATCTTGGAGTAATCTTTGATCAGGATATGTCTTTTAACTCCTATATAAAACAAATTTCAAGGACTGCCTTTTTTCATCTACGTAACATTGCAAAAATTAGACACATCCTGTGTCAAAAAGA
>NTHP01000021.1:951539-982168 GCA_003416845.1 Oplegnathus fasciatus
GCGGAAAAACTAGTCCATGCCTTTGTTACTTCTAGGCTGGATTATTGCAATTCCTTATTATCAGGCTGCTCCAATAAGTCTCTAAAGACTCTCCAGCTGATCCAGAATGCTGCGGCACGTTTACTTACAAGAACTAGGAAGAGAGATCATATTTCTCCGATATCAGCCTCTCTGCACTGGCTCCCTGTAAAATCTAGAATAGAATTTAAAATCCTTCTCCTCACCTACAAAGCCCTTAATGGTCAGGCACCATCGTATCTGAAAGAGCTCATAGTTCCGTATTACNCTCTCCTTCTGTACTCATTCATGTCCCATTAATGCATGTTACTAACTTTGTATCTTCCTCAGAGTTTCTGTGCTTTCTCGTCTCGCAGGTTCCTGTGGATCGTTGTTGCAGACTTCCTGCCACCGTCGGCCTGCTTGACCCCCACTGCTACTATTATTATTATTATTATTATTATTACTCATATTTCTATTACTAGCCATATTTCTATTATTAGTCATATTACTATTGTTAGTCATATTTCTATTACTAGTCATTTTTCCATTGTTATTATTGTTATTATAATAATAGGAAAGGAAAGAAGTCACAGAGTTTAGGAGAATATAAAAATGTTCTTGCATGATGCCCAATGATTTTCGGCTCAGTATCCTCTGCCACAGGATGTCTCCTACAGTAAACACTGAGCTCTGATGAGTTGCGCTTACAATGTACAGTTTTTACTGGTGAATTCTGTCACTGTTGCTGAAGCAAACAAGTCTTCCTCAAGATGTCAAATGTGCCATGCCAGTTGTATAAGAGACACAGGCTTCATAAAGGGCATCTTTGCAGACACTGATCGGCTGCATTTAAGGCCTATTTCACTAGTGGGGGAACCCTGTTATCCTTGTATTCAAAAAGAACATCAGACAGATAAAAAACAAAACGATTGATAATCCATTCAGGTCCATTCAATCCGTATACGTTATTTGAGTGTTTGTGGCTGGGTTTAGCAAGTTGGCGTTTGTATATATAGGACATATTATATATAGGACATTTGTTTCCTCTCTGACTTTAAATAGGGCACACTAAAGAATGGATAGACACTGGCTGTTCATCCGGATTATGTGACAGCTGTGGATCTGTAGGTAGATGAATTGGAGAATGCTTCTCAGAATTTACTACAGAGCCAGAGTTAAAAATGTGAGAACACAGTAGTAGTAGGTTAAGAGCTGGCATTAGCAGGAGGAGAAGAAAAACAACAGCATTTTGACTGACTGTCTTTATGCTCACCGTTAGATAGATGTGATAGATAATTTATTGAATTTGATATCCTGCTTTGATAATTCAGAACTTCTTATCCTGGGTGATATTAACATTAACTGGCTAACTAACGCTTCTTATAATTTAAAAAATCTCTGCAATGAAGTAAATATCACATAGCTTATTTCTTCCCCTACTCGACCGGATCCAAAAAATGCAGGAAAGGAGACACTTTTAGATATTGTCCTAATCAAAAAAGCCTCAGCATTATAAATCTAGTGGTGTTTTTCCTCTCGACTTCAGTGACCACTTCCCAACAGCATGCATCCGTGACACAAAATTACAAAGATCCAAACCACGTATCAATGTCAAAAGGAATTTTAGACACTTTTCTGAACAAGCATTTTTGTTTGATTTGTATTATAGCGATATTGGGTTTACCATGGCAATTCCTGACCCATAATTGGCCTTAGATTATTTTATGAAAACATTTAATTCCATTGCAAACAAGCATGCTCCTTTTAAGAAATTCAGAGTCAAAAACAGGAACAATCTTTGGTTTTGTTCTGAAATTGCTGAAATGTTACATGAAAGGGATGGCGAATAACTAAATCATCGGCTAATTGGCAATATTTTCGTCAACAGCGCAATAGGTGTCTCACTGTTATTTGAAATGCCAAATTAGTGTTTTATGTCACTGCACTATCTGAAAGTAAAAGAAACCCAGCAAGGTTTTGGAAAACGGTTCATCGTCAATCATCAACAATCAATCATTATCACATAATCCTACTTCATCCTTACCCAATGAAATTGTTCAAGGTTCCACCACTATCTCAGCTGGAAAGAGAATATGTGATGCATTCAATGAACATTTTAATTCATCAAGTTATACAGTATATTTCAAAATGCTGGATTTCCTCCCACCATCTCTGATCATGGTGCACCTTGCTGATCAAACAAATTGGGCTCTCAGATCTTTTCATTGGAGCCTTTTACAAATCTTAAAGTGCTTAATGCTCTTTGTTCTATTGAACCAAAACCACTGATCAGTTAGAGTCAAGGCTTTTATTATTAGCAGCTCCATTTCTAGTTGAATGTTTAGCTTATATTTTTAATCTTACTGTGGTAACAGAAAGCTTCCCTGACTTTTGGAGGACAGCCTACATCCTACCTTTGCATAAAGGGGGTCAGTCCACTGAGCTAAATAATTATCGGCCAATTTCTAAACTATTATGTTTATCTAAAGTGTTAGAGAAACGATCAGGTGAGAACATTTTTATCAACACTCCATTTTAAAATCTTATCAATCAGGATTTAGACCTGGGCATAGTACTGTGATGGCAGCATCGAAAGTCTTGAATGATGTTGCTAGTGCACTAGATAACAGGCAGGTTTGTGCTGCCATCTTTATTGATTTATCTAAGGCTTTTGATACCGTCGATTATCAAATTCTTTCGAAACGCCTGGGATCTATTTGATTTGATGAAAAGTCGGTTTACAAATTATCTCACTGGTATAACACAAACTGTTGTGACTGATGGCTATTAGTCAGAGTGTTAACAAAGGTGTGCCACAGGGTTTTATTCTAGAACCACTGTTATTCACAATTTTTATAAATTAATTAGGTGTAAAAGTTATAAACGGTACAATTCATCTGTACACGGACAACACTATTTTTTATACAACAGGGCCCTCTGTTGCTCAGGCAATTCAAAGTTTGCATTTTGATTTCTGTGCTGTACAGCAAACTTTAATTAATCATTACTGTTAAACTAGAAACAGCATGCATGTTCCACTGAAGTGAATATTACTAATCTTAATGGGACATCATTTGAAAGATTATCCTCTTATAAATACCTTGGTTTCTGGCTTGATGACAAGCTGTGCTTCAAAAACATATTAATGAACTGAAAAGTCCTTAAAAGCAAAACTGGCATTATACTTATAGAAATAAGGCATGCATTACCCAGAACTGCAGAAAGCAAATTGTTCAGTCAACCTTTTTATCCATTATGGACTTTGGCAATGTAATTTATTTGCACTCTCCTGCCTCTACTCTTAAACCTCTTGATGCAGTCTATGATTCTGCTCTTAGGTTCATAACTGGCGATGGCTTTAGAATGGATCTTTGTATATATGTGAGAACGTTGGGTGGCAGCCATTAGCAGTGAGAAGAAAATGGCACTGCATTCTATTTATTTACAAAGCATTTCTTGGCAAACTTCCTGGGTACCTCACATGTCTTTTTAACTATGGATCACTTTCACACAGGTTGGCACGAGGCCTCAAGAATTGGTCCTCAAAAATCATCATGTTAGTACTGAGATTGGGCAACTGGCTCTTAAAGGTTCTGTGTGTAACATTCAGAAAATGCTTGTTAACAATGACATCAATCGCTGTTTGTCTAGCTTTCACCGAGAGGCTCAGCAACGTCAGCAGAGCTACATTAGCTGGATGAAAACACTAATGGTGAGTGAACTAGACGGAATATTATAAATAAGATGCGTTGCCTGTGTCGAGTTGTGAGTCTGTGTTGTGGTGTGTGTCAGTCAGTGTTGGTGTTAGCTTGGCAGACTCCACTTACTACAGCGGTATGATCACGTTCCCATGCCGGCAGGAGGAGAGTCCACAGAGGTGTGAGTTGATCATTTCCTTATCATGATGAGTGTCTCATAGCCATATGTTATGTTATGTCATTTTGATATAATAATCGAATTAAGTCACAGATTAGCATAAATTAGCATAAATCTGTGCAGAGCCAGCGGAGAGGCGACTGGATTGGTCCGTGCCTTCTATACCATTAAAGCAGATATATATGACATTCAGAATCAGTAGGCCTAGATGTCGCACTAGAGCACAGTATCTCAGACCAAAACAAATGGACACACTTCATTCAAAGTCGACAGATACAAAATATAACTCACCAAAACGGTCTATAAATAGTCTATAAATAAATAGCAATGGTAAATATTCAACTTGAGCGAAACATGTGCGCGTATCACAGGGCTTTGCAGAGTGCTGTGTGGGGAGCACCGGGCGAAGCAGACCAGCGGAGGGACAGAGGCTGAAGGACAGAGGACAGAGTGTCTGAAGGAATGAACACCTGGAGTCACACCGGATTCTGCTCTGATCTGGAGCTATTTACTGGCAGGAGGAGAGCTCAGAGTTTATTTTTCAAACTTTTGGGATAAAAAAGTGGATTTCCTTTTAAATGTGGAGTTGCTTGCTCGTAATCTTGCTCAGATTCATATAACCGGGTGGTGTCTGGCTTCACAGTTATCTGCTGCTCATTGCCTCTTGATTTTATTGTCTGGTATTTCAGGTCACGGCTGACCTCGGCATTACATTCACGCTATCCTGGTCATATTAATCATTCAGACCCTTGCGTGTCTGGTCATTGCAGGCCATATAGGTACCCTAATTTAGTCATCCAGTCACTGACAAGTTTGGCTATTATGTTGCTGGTAATTGGTACATAATCACTGCTTTCTGCTAATTGCTACATTTCTATTGCTTTCTAATAATTGCTACATTGTAATTGCATTCTGCTAATTGACATACAGTATATATTGCATTCTGATAATTGCTAAATGTATTTAATTCTGCCAATTGCTACATTCTCATTGCATTCTGCTAGTTGCTGTATTCTCATTGCATTCTGCTAGTTGCTGTATTCTCATTGCATTCTGCTAATTGCTTCATTCTCATTACATTCTGCTAATAGCTACAATCTCATTGCATTCTGCTAGTTGCTACCTTCTCGTTGCATGTCATGTTCATTGCAATCTGCTAACTGCTACATTTTCATAGCATCCTGCTAATTGTTATATCATCAAGCAAGTTCGTGGTCATTGCTGACCTCATCAAGTCAGTTAGTCATGGTCATTGCTGACCCCATTCAAGCAGTTACTGGTCATTGCTGACCTCTTCAAGTAGTTACTTGTAATTGCAGACTTCATCAAGTTAGTTCACAGTCATTGCAGGTCATCCACTACCTTAAACCATAATAAATACAAAACAGATAATTAAAGAAATGCCTTTGCCTCATCAGCTATGCTTCTCTGACTAAATTAGATATAATGTATTCTGTTACTTGCTACATTTTTATTGCATTCTACTACTTGCTAAATATATTGCATTCTGCTAATGGCTACGTATATTTCTTTCTGGTAAGTTCTGTCATGTTCATTGCTGTCTGAAATATTGTTATTCATTAATTCTGCTAATTGCTACATTTTCATGGCATCATTCTAATTGCTGTCTCATTCAAACAGTTCCTGGTCATTGCTGACCTCATTCAAGCAAGCTCCTGGTCATTACTGATCTTAGTCATAGCATCCTGGTCATTGCTAACCATGGTCTTAGCATCCTGGTCATGGCTGACCTTAGTCATATCATCCTGGTCACTGCTGACCCTAGTCATAACATCCTGGTCATTGCTGACCACAGTCATATGTAGCAAGTGGGATTAGCTAATTTAGAACTTAAAGTTGAGTTAATATACCAGAGATGCGCAGTAGACAGGCTCATTTGGGAGCCCAATGTGTATGAATACCACAGACAAGGACACACAGGTAAGTTTGAAATAATATATTGTATTGCAATAATTAAAACAAAACATAAATACAAAACACGAAAATAGGCTTTTTCAGTTCTTTTAGTTCCAGAGTCCAAAGTTCAGTGCTCCCAAGTCGTTTCCAAATAGGTCTTTCCAGATTGAAATGATAGAGTGATGAGGAGGATGATGATAAATAATTTCACACCTTTCATAAAAGAACTCATGCACCAGTTCACATCTTTTCTTGAGAAAGGATGAACCTTTCCTTACTTTGCTGTCCACATGACCTCTGGGTCATGAAACAGGGCACGCCAGGACTCACAGAGGACACAAATGGAAAGTCAAATGCCAAATGTGTCACAATGTCTGCCTCAGTCCCGGTTTTCCTCTTTTTCCCTCTGTCCCTCCATTCAGTCACCTCTCTTTTTTCCCATGCCGATGCATTTCATTGCCATTCCCCTTCAGTCCACCAGATGCCCTCAGACTTTTCATCCTTCATTCCAGTTTCTGCCACTCCAATTTGCCCTGCAATCACCTCATTCTTCTCACCAGAGCTTCCCCGCCCATCTCTCCACCTGCAGCTCATTCTCTCTTCAGCCACTCATATACTATACCAGCCCAGATCCATTTTTCCTCTGCCAATTCGTCAAAGTTTCCATGGACTTAATTTCTTTGATGACAAACCAGAACTCACACCTGAACCTGACCTCGTACCTAAACTGGAACCTACCTGCCTTCTTCTGTCTGCCTGCCTGTAAGCCACCCATTATAATAAACCTTTCATCTGCATCAGCTCTGACTGTGTCCTCTGCATTTGGGTCCTTCCCCTGATGCCTGTACTTCCCACTGTGACAAAATGGCCCTTTTCATGGCAGGAAGGGCCCCCACTAATTTGATAACTTGTCAATATCCAAATTTTTTTGAAGGAGGGACTTTCTATAATTTCAACTGTGCGCTCTTGGTGGTGACTGGTTGCGTTGTGTTTGTATATATGTCTGAATGTATTTTCTTGTATGTGCTTTGTGTTTGTTTTCTTTTTTTCTATAGTGATGTTGATGTATAGCACTTTGTAACCTGTGTTAAAAAAGGTGTTATATAAATAAAGTTTTATTCACTTAAACATTCCAGGATGGGGAACTCCAAATTCACAGACTCATGGCACTCTAAACTCAGGAAACAAAGGAAGTGAGTTTGCAATGCTTTAATGATCTGTACGTTAATTGAGAAGTTTACCTCACAATATAAGAAGAATGCAAAGTTTTGATTTAAACCCGTCTTAAACCTTAGACCGCAGCCAAGCTAATGATAGAGCAATAGCCCATTGGAATGGATGGTTGAGTCAACAACGAGTATGACTTGGAAACTTTGACTGTCAGAAACAAACAGGAAACAAACAGCAGTCTCTGTGTCAATGTGCAAAGATCAGAGAATAGTCTTTTAGTATAAAAGTTAACAGAAGGCTGGGGCAGATGAAGATCTCATGTCATCGTTGAACCTTGTACAGATGGATCTAATTACTGACTGGGCCATGTGCTGCCATCTTAACATGTGACATGTTTCAGTTGTTTAAGTTGCTCTGAATAGGCTTGTCAGATAGTGTCACTAGCCAAGTTTCCACCCAAAAGTAATGCAAATCTTAACCAAATTTACAGAAAATAGGCAAAAGAAAATGTGAATGAATGCTTGTTTTTATCCACTACTGTTGAGTGAATATTAGTTCATTGTTTGATGGATGATGTTACATGCAGCTAAACAGTCGGCAATTGCTGAATTATGGTTTCAGATGGAAAATATGTATAATCTGGTAACATATTCTCAGCCCTTTACTAAGATCATGATTCATTATTTTGTTATCTCGACATGATAAATTAATGTTTTCACTGAACTTACATTTCCGTTAGTGTTACCTGTACAAGAGGAGAGTGAACCAGCTGATGTAAAACTGGTCTAATGGAAGAGGGAGTGATCTCCAACAGTTTTAACACTGACTCCTCTCCAGCTGGCTTCTTTTTGACAGTAATATATGTTTTTCCTGAGAGGCCTTGTAGTTGGACACCAGACATGTCTCCACACATGATTGAAGTGTCAGTGCAGGAGAAAGCAGCTCCAACAGAGCCTCCTGCTGAGAAAATGAGAGTGCATGGTGATGGCCGCCCATAGCTACCGTTGTGCTGACAGCTGTGTTTCTGTGATGGAGACTGAGAGACAAGCTTTCCAATGAGCACATATCTCCATGCATGGAAAAGAGAAATATAAAGTATGAGATTTTATAGGCACAGATTTAATCTTCAATATTTTCATATGAACTATGGGTCAGAAGACTATGAGTAATGTGGAAGAGGTTACTCGTAGCAATGGACCCACAGAGTCAGTTCCCCTCAGCTCTGCAGAGCTTTTTCGCCTCTTTCAGCTCATTCTTTGGATTTTACGTCCCACAAATTTACTGTTTTGGTTCTCAGTCATTGCTCTCATGAACTTTGTTTCCAGCCGCAACAGGCAGCTATTTTCAGTGAAAAAACTCTAAAAACCCACTGTACATTACCTGCTCAGGTCTTCCTGGGTCCACTATGTTCACCAGCTAGTCTATAAGTGTCATTTGTATCTGAGTGCAAATCTATGATCATGTTCATCCCACAGAGATGAAAATAATAAGTTACAAAGTTACGATACTGGCAGGAAAAAAGATCTACATAGTAGCCTGAGAGAAGATACTGTATATATTTGAGTACATCACACCAACAGACACAGAGAACCAACATTAGTGTGCAGTTGTAGGCTGCAGTGTTTTAAATTTCAGCAGGTGTGTCACATTAGGTCACACACAGGCCACAGTGTGTTATTGTAGCTGCTTGTGCGCCCACTGACTGCTGTGACAACTATGAGTTCTGTTCCTTTCGATCCCCAGTTCCTCCTGTCCTCATGTCGAAGTGTTCTTGAGCAACCTCAAATAGCTCCCGATGGTCAGGCCAGCATCTTGTATGGTAGCTCTCTGCCATCAATGTGAGTGTACGACTGAGAGGCAAAATTGTAAAGCGCTATATAATTGCAGCCATTTACCATTTATGAATCTTAGAAAGGTCCTCAGAATTATAGATGAAATGCGGAAATCTAGAGGATACTGTCATTGGTTTGCACATCTCTTCATTGTTGCATGCATTTCAATACCTCTCTGTTTTTGATCAGAAGAACACCTTCACAGTTCATCAGAGATTGCCTGGTTGAGCTCCATCTCCCTTCTAATATCTGAACCAAACACAAACGTATACACAAAGGTTTGTATCACTATACTGATAGGACTTCACATACACACACACACACACACACAAATACACACACAGCTTTATTATTTTCACGGAAATGTGCCAACAGGCACAGATATATGGATGCATATTTAATTGCTATTGTTTTTTGTCCTTGTTTTCTGTCTCTATTTTCTATTCTGTTTTCATTCCAGCTCTGCTTCAGGGGTTTACAGAAAAGACTGAGATACAATTTGCCATCATAATCTCCTCTGCCTCGGCCAGGCTACGCTTGGCCGGTACTGTGTGTGTCTGTGTGTTTGCTCGAGGTGATGACAGTAATTGAAAAAGAGTGTCACGTAACAACCTGTGTGTGTACATGCATATATTTCTTGTCTGCTGATAGAAGGCCCCTGGCAAAGGTTAAGGCATGCCAATAGACACAGCAATAGACACTAATAATAACAGTGGCGACTCATCTGGTTTTAATTGCGCTGATACACTGCAAAGTCCAGGTTGCTACACTATACTACTGTGACAAGCTAATTAGTCCAAATTATATTACCAATAAAATATACATGACATGGCAATCCATCCAATAGTTATTGAGATATTTCAGTCTGGACCAAAGTGTTGGATCGACTGACAGATTGACATTGTCATCCACCATGCTGCTAGAATGGCTGAAAATGCTGAAAGTTAAAGCATAAGGATTTGGTGTTCTGCCCTAGAAAGAGGATGTGTGTGGAATAATGGCATAAAAACAGTATTAGGATACACATGTGGGCAGGAGCAATGGAGAGAAACAAGGGATTGAAAGCCAAAGTACTGAGAGTGGCAGCACATATCAGATTTGCCCACTGCATCATCCACACAGAGGTCCTTGCTGCCAAAACACTTAGTGACATTCCGCAAACTGAAATCATACAGGTGAAGTACATTAAATGGTTCCCCGCTGGATGTCAGGATCATGTCAGCCCTCTGTCAAGAGATGGGCACAGTACATGAAGATCTAATGAGGTGAGGGGCTTTCAATGGACAAATTTCTTACCTGTCTGACATTTGGGAAGACGTGTTCATCCTCATCTCAAATGCACATTCTCTACTGGTGGACGACTGGACTCACACTTATTGCGTGGCTAATATCAATGTCCTAACCCTGCTGAACAAACTGATGTTTGGAGCGGTGGATTGCATGGATGCAGTGGTGATTTTGTTTCCAGGACTGCAGAATGTCCATCTCACAAAGCCAACAATTACTACTGACTTCCAAGGTCTCCTGGGATATTTGAAGAAATAGTTTTTTCCAGCACGCAAACTCTCATCAACCTTGTTTCCAGCAGCAGCAGGCAGTTGTTTTTAGAGAAAATGCACTGTACACTACTTGATCAACAGCAAACAGACACAGTTAGAGACTAGCTGGTGAACACAGAGGAGCATTTAGCAGCTAAAGAGACAGATATTTCCCTCAGGAGTTGGTAGAGACCAAAAACAGAGCTAAAAGAGAGAGAATATTGGACTTATATTCATCAGGTGGACAAAACAGGACTTCAGATGAATGATCATGTTGCTTCTTACCTGCTGGCTGTGTTACAGATGGCAACATGGTGGAGTTCAAGCCCGGTATTTGAATTAGAGGGAAGACTGGAGATGACACCTGCCCAACACCTGCACACCTGATCCCACCCCTGTAATCAAAGGGACAGGGACAGACAGACAGATGGCGAGGGAGAGGAGCTTCTAACTAAAGAGGAGGGGCAGAAGCAGAGGGTGTGACACCTTGTCATCCTGCCAGTGCTCAAAGACCCAACACGGGCTGTTAACAATAGCTGCGGTTACATGAACACTTTTTTTTCCTCCAATCTGATTGAAATCATTCCGATTGAAGATTTCGCTTCAGCTGTTTACATGGGATGTGATTTAATATGGTCTGGTGTTTACATGCGCCGATGCATTTAATCAGAACAGCTGTGTGACATGCGCAAAAGTCATGAATACATCATGTATTCATCTTCCTCAACGGCTACCTTTCAGCACCAACCCATACAGCAACATCTCTTCGTGTTTGATCGGCTCCCTGAAGATGGATTATCTATCGTCTGTTCAGCGCAGTAGTTGCTGTTATTGTGTTGCTCTTAATCAAGCGATAGGTTGATAACGTACGTCGTGCGTTACGTACGTACATGGAGAACCATATGTCCCTACGCATTTATGTCATGACGAAGGGCATGCGCAGAAAGGACACAGCCATAAAGTAATCAGGTTAAATCGTTTACCTGGTACAATTTTTCTTTTGATCAGTTCATGAAAAGGTTTAAACTACCCCTCTGCAACCAATTGAAATTTCAATCTGTTTGGGCCTGTTCATTCTGATTGAGGTGTTTATATGGAGCATTTTTATGCTGTTTGGGCTTTTAAACTGATTATAATCGGAATATTAGGCTTCATGTAAACGTAGCTGTTGACACTCTGGAAACATTTTATAGAGATTGTTTCCTGCCAAACATTGTGTTGCAGTTTTAACTTATCTGTTGTAAATATCTGCACTTGTACTTAGCCTGCCTTCGTGATCTGCACTAATGTCCTTTGAATTAATTGTGACAGTGTTATAGCCCTGGCTGTATTTTGGCCAGTTTTTCCCATGTTTTGTGTGAGATTTTGTGCTCTGTGACTGCCACTTCGACATCCTGCCTTTTAAAATGCCCGGTTTTCCAGAAGTCCAGTGATGACAGCACTTCAGTTCTGTCCTCAGCACCCAACCTTTCTGTGATAAAGGTGAAATTTTGTCTAGTGTCATAGTTAGTTCTGCAAGTATCTGTGTATCTTGTGTAAATACAATAGTCCATTTGTGTAAATAGCACTGAAGCTGTAGAGGTGAGCTGCCACTTTCTTTTGAACTATTTTCTCCTGAGTCTGGCTTAGTAAAGTTTGTTTCACTTAAGGTTAGTCGGCACTTTTTGAGAAGAGATGCTTTTTTTGTTGCTTTGGCCTTGGTTCATCCTTCAGTTTGTCACATATTTACTTTTTGTAATAATAAATTTCACTTTGGTGGGAATACAGCGTTCAGACTATGCTTTTAAGTTCAAGGTCAAGTTTATTTGTCAAATATAATCATACAGGGTATAATCATAGTGTGTATGACCATGAAATGTATATTTAACTTTTATGTTGCACTCCTACCCTCCTAAACGGGAGTGTACTGTAACAGACAGTTACAATAAATTAATTTTTGGCACTTCACACAATTACATGTTTTTTGACAAATGTTTCTGGATATAAAGAAGAGTGACACTTTATCTGGTCTTACTTTTTTAGTAAAAGTTTTCTGCAAAACAAACAGGCATACATCAGTTAGAAGATGGGAAGATGCCCACAATGTGAGAAATCAGTCAATTCATTTGTAGTGTAATTTAACGCTTGAAGATACTATTTTTTAACACAATTGGGTGCCGGACGACAATTAAGTCTGTCATGAATAACTCGGGTACAGTTTAGACCTCACTACTCTGTAACACACGCTACAAAATAACTTAAGGGTGCAAAGATGTAAAGAAGGGATAATCTCATAAGAAAGACAACAAGATCAAATGCAGTTTTGAAAACTTCTTATGTCATTCTTTTCCAAACACCAAAATTCAGGACAAAAGAAATCAATCACTTCCATATACACTTAAGTTAATTCACATTTCAAACTGAAACACTTCATCAAAACAAAAGTGCTGTACAATACCCCATTCTTTATTATCACATAGTCCTCAGTTGTATCAGTCTCTTCAAAAAGGTAAATTGTTCAAATGCCCCCCCTCCTCAAAAAAGAGTTAATGATGTAACTGCAGGGTTTGTGTGTGAGAGTATGGGTTTGTATGGGGAATTCTGTATATTTGATGAGACTGGCGTGTGTGATGAGGAGAGGGAAGAGTCTAGGCTAGGGAAAAGTTCATGTCCAGCAGAGGGGTAAATTTGAGGCAGTTCGCTGTTCTTGAAGTGGGGAGAGAGCAGGGAGGGGTCAATGAGGAAAATAAGATTATTTCTGAGTTGGCAGTTGAGCAACTTTAAAGAGGGCAGTCTCCAGTATTAGAAGCAAAGAGAGCGTCACCAATTCTATAAGAAGATCCAGTAAACTGATTCTCCAGGTCATGAGCAGTTCTAAACAATTATCACAGGAGACAAAAGGTAAAAAAACAATCAAACCCGCTCTTGGTGTTGCTGGCAGCGTCGTCCTGGAGTCTGATGCAGCTCAGAGATTCTTCACTCCACTAAAAGCTTTCTGCTACTTAAAATAGATGAGACTCAAACGGGATTTAAACGTGCATAGCTTGCAGTTTAGATTTGGTTTAAACACTTGCTTCTAAGTCCTGCCACTCTTCCCTGCATCTCTGTTCTCTCTCCAGGTGTCAGCCATTATTACCCTCTCCTCTGCTGTGCCACACCCACTCCCTCACAGGTGTCAGCAATCCTCTACTATGCAGTAAAGGAGCAGTCTGCTGTTTTTTGGGGGGCTGGCTGCTACACATTCAATTTCGGAGAATCTGCGTTTGCAGATTTGTAAGACACACACATACTTTTAGTATCTTGTTAATGTTTTTTCTGAACTGGTATGGGATGTGGTGCTAAATACCAAACAATTTCAGCCTCTGAATGGAATGCTCCACGTGTATCCCTGCTCTGGAGATTAGTCTGTTATTGTTCACTTCCTCCTGTGTGAACTGTCCAGTGACCAGGAAAGACGGCATGTTCAGCAAAACTCCATCTGGCAAAATGAATTGGAAAGTCTTCCCACCATTCACCAGCACCCACTGGCAAAAGCCTAACTTTGTTTCGTAGTTAATCTATTCGACCATCTGTGATAACACCCACAATAACTGTGCACAATACCGTACATAATGTTTAGCTAAATGTCTAACTTGTTTTTATAGTTTACAACTTCGAACGTTATGTACAATGTATCCGTTACATAGCATATGTTTACCGGTTAACTTAATGCAAAGTTCAGTTATGAGTCAGCAAAACCAACCACTGTTCAGAAGTTTGTTTTTCATTGGTTTAAGTGTAACTTACCTACCGCAGCCACTTGCAGTTTTGTGAGCAGGAGAGTAATGATAGTAGTTGTGCGCTCAGGGATAACAGTCACATGCTCCTTTGGATTCTGCGCATGCTCAAAGCATGGTTTTCTCCTCACAGGCTACTATATTGCTCACGTGAGCAGAGATATTCTGCGCGCGACTGCTTGAAAGCGCTCGCAAAAATAATATGCGGGTGGCTCCTCTACATCGACGCGCGACTTATTAGCTGTGATTCATGTATGTATTTATACAGTATATTCATCAATTTATGTATTTCATTAAGGCTACTTAATCTGTTACTTTGGGTGAACGTTAAAGGCTATATTGTTGCGACCTGTGATAAGTCTCACTGTTATAAAGAGTTTACCTTGAACTTTGACTTTAATGCTGGCTCTGTTCTCATAAAATTATTGCACAACAAAGTTAGCTTTTCATGTGTGCAGTGTATCTGGGTAGCCTACACTGAATCAATTAAATGTAATTTAACAAGGAAGCAGCAATAATAATGATTATTACTGTATAACAGTCATTAATTATGTTCATTATTTAGGCTATTTGTTTATTAGTTTAGCTGTCCTTAAATTGACCACTGCAGCCAACACGCTTCAAGATGCGCAACTTTTACTTTGAAGGCGAGCTGTCTCTGTTTCCGGCTCTCGACTTCTTGTTCAATTTTCATAATACAAGTAGGATAATGGAACAAGCTGACACTTTGGTCCGCTGAATTGCATTAGCAATAGTAAATGGACTTGCACTTATATAGCGCTTTTCTAGTCTTCTGACCACTCAAAGCGCTTTACAATACATGCCATTCACCCCATTCACTCACACATTCATACAACGATGGCAGAGGCTTCCATGTAAGGTCCTCATCAGGATGTAATCTAACTCATTCACACTCACTCCCTTTGGGAGCAATTTGGGGTTCAGTAGCTTGCCCAAGGCCACTTCGACATGCAGACTGGAGGAGCCAGGGATCGAACCGCCAATCTTCCGATTAGTGGACAACCCAACTCAGCTCAGATTAGACCATTTATGAATCTGTGCAACCAAGATTACCATGCCAGGTGGAAAGACTTTGAATTGTCACTAATTAAGGACCCTCCAATTCAGACAGTATCAGGCAATAAGGATTTGGAAAAAATTATAAACAGCATGAAAAACCCATGGATAAAATTTCAATTTAAACTCTGGAACTCTGTTAGAGAGGAATATAAATTACAAGATAAACTAAGAATAATTAGATGGTGTTCCTTTGACCCCGATTTTAAGCCTAATCAATTGGACCCTAGATTTAAAAATTGGATAGCCAAAGGAATAACAACATTTTATTTAACAACAGATAAGGGACAATTAAAGGATTTTCAAACTTTGAAAGAAAAATATGCTCTGGAAAAGCAAGACTTTTATAGGTATATACAATTACGTCATTATTGGTCAAGTTGTGAAAAATTACCAACTAGATATGGATGACCCAGTGCTGCAAGAATTTTTTGGAGCCCATTTGTCAGAGTTAAACAGAGGCATTATATCCAGACTGTATAAGGGCTTCATGACAAAAAAATCTAATTCCACAGAGTATGTTAAAAATAAATGGGAAAACGAAAGTAACTTTGAGATTTCAAAGGGTGAATGGTACAACTATTGTGACTTTCAATGGAAGTGCACCAACTGGCACACATGGAAACAATTTGGATGGAAGTGTTTTAATTTGATTTATTACCCCAAAGCAGAAAGCACACTTTACAGGAGAGGATTCAAAGTGCTGGAGATTGTGTGGAGCCAGGATGCCAATCACTGGCATATATTTTGGGAATGTCCTGTAATAAGACATTTCTGGTCAAAGATGCACAAAACAACACACTTCAACAATTATTTATTTTGTGTCCTGATATTTGCTTGTAAAAAAAAAACATCACTAGACACTGGCTGCTTCCTGACTCCCCCACAATAGAGGAATGGACAGATATAGTTAATGAAGTATACTTAATAAAAAAAAACCCAACTTTTTCACTTTGCCTACATATGAACAGATTTAGTACGTTATGGTCAAAATGGGTTTCTTATGTACAACAGTCACGGCCACAATTAACAAATTAATAGATCCTTTGTTGGGTTTTTTTTTTAATTGTTTTTTGTTTTTGTTTTGTTTTTAAATAATCTGATACACAGTTCTACTGTCTAAGGAAAAGGTTGCCTGGTCTCCTCACCAATTTTTTGTTTTAAACCTTATAACTTACTGGATTGTCTTCCGACGTGTCAATGCACATCTTTGTTACTACTGTACACATCCCTCTTTTCAGAATGTAAATAGTTACTGAAAATTTCATAGGATGCATAATGTTTAAAAAAAGGATAATGAGAAGGGAAGGGTTTCAAGCCGTGCTGTTAATTTACTGCAGACTTCTAATGCTCTCTGTGACTGCAAGGCTGTTTCTTTGTACACTGAACAAAAATATAAATGCAACACTTTTGTCTTCGCTCCCATTTTTCATGAGTTGAAATAAAAAATTTAAGACTTTTTCTAGGTACACAATAGATATATTTATCTCAGATTTTGTTCACAATTTTTTAAAAATCTGTTTAAATAATTATCTTGGTAAATGAGATATGCTCACTAACACAGATTTAAACAAATTTGTGAACAAAATTTGAGAGAAATATACCTATTGTGTACATAGAAAAATTCTTTCTTATTTCAACTCGTGAAAAATGGGAGCGAAAACAAAAGTGTTGCGTTTATATTATTGTTCATTGTAGTTGGTGAAATGTTCTCAACAATCCTAAAGAAAACAACAATAAGTGTATTTCCCAAAATGTCTAACTATTCTTTTCAATGGGCATCATCCACTCAAAAAACGTACTTAATGAGACCGTTTTTGGTGTTATTTACACTACAATGTTTAAACTCATATCTATATATTTTTTTTTACATGAATAATTAACATACCTACCTATTGTGGATAAACTGTTAAACCCACCTGAATGGGGTTGTATTCTGTCTATTCTGATTCTTAAACAAAATGTCTACAGAGCTAAGTCGTTCTGCCAGCTCTGAACACTGATTTCTTATTTGACTTTGTCCTTTGATAAAACATCTCATAATACATTAGTTGCAATGTAAATGTACATGATTTGAATCTGGTTGCCTGTAGTGTTCCACACACCAAATATTTGTTTAGTTTTTATTCTACTAGAACACAGTAAGTCCCACAACACCATGCTATGTGTTTTTAGTGACAGGCTAATTAGTCTTTGAGGGGGTTTTAGGTTTGATGAAGATGCCACGATGCAACATGCTGTAAGCCAGCAGCAATGCTAATGTGGAAAAATGCATTTTATCATAAACATGCACTAAAAATGTCTACATGATTAAAAGATCATTAATCAAGCTTCTTATCTACGTGACTCCCCCAACAAGTTGTGTCGCTCCGATCACCCGACTGAACAGGAAGCGAGGACAAACACACAGTGAAGCAGCTCTCAGAAACAAACATTTTTATCTTGTATTTTGTGGGACAGTTTCATTCTGTGAGTTTGTTCATATGAGGTTCAGGTCTGACAAGCCTATTAAGAGCCAGACGGCAAGTCAGTTCCTGTCACTGAATGGACTTTTAGAATCAGAGAGGGCCGGCCTTTGATGATTGGCAGCTGATTTGAGTTTCCTCTATCATCAGTTACTGTTCCTTAATCAGTTTCAACTCCTCTACAAACAGACTTAACCTGGTAGCCCTCTGAATCTTGCCTCTTTTCGGCTGTCACACTTTTCAAGCTCTAAGCTACATTTCCATGCGCTGATATCTGCAGATATAAGACATTTCTTACTGAATCATAAAGATTGTCACCGTTAGAACTTTTATTTCAACAGAACATATGCTAATCAATGGACCATAATGACTCTCTCTTTATTAAAATGAAGTGCACTGGAGGAAGAATTCCATCAAGGTATTTTGCTTGAGGATCTGTTCAGACTAATATTTGGGAACTAATTCCAATTGATGATGAAGCTATAAATGGGAGATCATCATTGGTTTTCTTTATGAGCCCGAAGGCAGACACTGTTGTCATTACTGAGTGTCAGGGAAGATGCAGTAAACAAACAAGCAACCATTTATATGTTTTTAGCCACGCTAGCAGGGATGGCAACATCGATCTGTCACTCAGTCCACCACTTTGGACTGGACTGAAATATCTGAACTATTCAAGGGATTGTCATAAAATCTGAAACCTGACCTCCTGTGCAACCAGCAAGTCCAAATTTTGCTTAAACATCTTATTTTGTACTAAATGGATTGGCATGAAATTGTTGTATAAATATTCATGTTCCCATGACAATTAGTCCTACAGACTTTGGTGTGATCCTTGGACTGACTTTTCATCTAGCACCACCTACATATTCACATTTTTGGTTTTGAGCAAAATGTCTTGACAGCTGCTGAAGGGATTACCATGCAATTTGTGCAATCTAGCTCTCTAATTTGTCCAATACTTTGGTTTATGATCAATATCGTTCACCGCTAGATTTGTAACTGCAATAAACTTGAGCTTCTGTGCTTTGATTACCCGCTATGAAACAACATTACCCTCTTCCATTTTATAATGCCTAGTCGTAATCCTGCGGTTATTTTGGTGAAAGTAATGCTAAAGTAGTGTAATCAGTAACACATTACTTTACACAGACAGTAATACTTTAACTTATTACTTTCGAACGAAAGTAACTAGTAATATGTAATATATAACATTTTGAAAGTAACTTGCCCAACACTGATGACCAAAGACCTGAATTGTTGGATAATTCATACATGTAAAATTGTTTTTCCTATTCTCTCCTTTTCCCCTCCTTTCTTTACAGTGCTCTGAATACACTTTAAGCTAATGTCAGTATTCATACAGTGCTTTGGCAGTGTTGAATCTGGAAATGGTCATGCCAATAAAGTCCCCTCTGAGAGTCTCAGCAGTGAAGTGAACAAAAGCTAGCACCATTCCTTTTCCTGTTCGGGAAACTGTAGACTCGATGTCCTGACAGGCTGGAGTTTGTTCAGCCTGCACAAACACAATAATTAACTAAAAACATGAAATGCAAGCTAAATTTAGCGAGAAAAAAACGACCCTGGCCAGACACAGCACTACCTAACACAACACAGCACAGTGTGCTGTGGCAGGATCAGGAAAACGTAATCTGACACCATGCACCAAAATAAGTGCATCACTTCTCTTTTCTCATAATGCCCTTTTCTGCCATTATGGCTTGTAAAACATAAGATAAGATAAGATAATCCTTTATTGATCCCCAGAAGAGAAGTTCGGGTGTTACATATAAAATATATAAAATCATATACTTTTCAAATCAAAATGTCCACGAAACCTAAAGTATAAATTCAGTAAAAACATTTTCAATCGACACATTGCTATTTAAGACTAAAACATTTAAAACAAAACCAGCCCTCTCACACAATACCAGAATACCATCAAAAAACATACACACATAGCATACATACTATATCATATACAGGCCAACATATCACATGAAATAAAACTCACAAGCATCACCAAGCCTTCAAATGTACAAATTCCTGCATCAGTATTGCTACGTCTCAGAAATATGTGTATTGCTTTTGGTTGGATGTTCCACTCCATCAGTTAGGCTGTCCTTCATCTGTGCCTCATCAGCCGTGCCTCATCCAATCTGCATTTACATTCATTCGCATGGTTCCTTATCACTGCCTCACACGTGGGTGCATTTATGCTGATGAACACTGTCCTGGCACACACAATAACATCCTCATGGCATCATTGTCAGACAGTATTATGTGTCTATGCACACCGTTCTTTCTACTCCGGAGTGCCTTGGTAGCCGAATGGTTACAGCGCATGCCACATGGCCACAAGATCGCAATTGATGTCGGTTCGGTTCCAGCTGGTGACCTCAGTTGCATGTCAAACAGTAATGCCAGACCTGACTGTATACTATGGCATCCATCAGCATTAACATAGTACACTGTCATCCCTTGAATGGTCACCAAGCTATTTGACCTCACTGCTTTCTTAAAGAACAGCTCAACTTCAAAATTCAGATACAAATACTCATTTTCTATTCTTTTCACAACTAATTATCAGAGGTGGGCAAGTAGCCCCGAATAAAAAGCAACGGACACACACACCAAGGTGCGGCAGGTAAAGCCACACTAATCAATATTCATATATTAACAATGAATCAAACAGCTATGTTTAATGTGATAGCAGTCCTTCATAGTGACAAACCCACAGAGGATTACCATTTATCTGTGCAGGTCCCCTCAGCTCTACAGAGTGCTTTAGCAAAAAGCTGCCACAGTACACTACCTGCTCAGCAGTAAACAGCAGACAGACACAGTTAGAGATCAGATGGTGAACATAGTGGAGCATTTAGCAGCTAAAGAGAAGATATTTCCCTCAGAAGTTGGTAGGGACCAAAAGCAGGGCAAAAATAGTGAACATTGGATTTACACTCATAAGGTGACACAAACACCACTTCAGATTAATGATCATGTTGCTCTGTAACTGCTGGATGTGTAAATGAGCTTTGTTAAATCACCATATCAACGTAAAATGTGATGGATGATATGTTGATGTGTTTCCAGGTTGTTGTGCTGGGTCGCAAAAAAAAAAGATTATTGCAGGTTTAAAGATTATATTTGATTTCAATGAATGCACAAACTCATTTCTCAACTCAAATTCATGGGCGTCTGACATTATTCTCTGTCATTTTTGTATTTTCCCCAGCCCTAAACACTGATGAAAATCTGGTGCACCAAATCACACAGACGGAGAAGCCAAAAGGATCACAATCAAATCAAACAGCAGGAAGCACTACTAAAGCAACAAGAATACGATCCCTCAACAGCTTCACCTTCAGTTCAAGGTGTCTTTGGTATTTGTGGTGGTGAGTGGGGTTCAAGCCTATCCCAGTACACACTGTACACCCTGGACAGCTCATCAGTGTGTAACAGTACTCAACTTGTATCTGATTATTAAAATTTGACCCAGCACAACTTAACCCGCCTGGTACTGCTGAATTTGAGTACTGAACTCGACCAGAGGCTGTGGTTATATTTTTGTTTCTTTTTTCTTTGTATTCCTTCTTCAAAGACAAAGTTATATGCTTGCTTTGAAAAGACTTTCTCACAAATAAAAAATAATTAATCTGACAGCAACAACAGACCACGACAGTATGGCACAGTGGCCCACCAGCATGAAACATATAGAACTTCTACTAGCTGATAATTCAGAGGTTTAGTGGCAATACACACACTGCAATCAACAAGCAGCATGTAACACTGTAGCATCTCAAAATAATGAAGAATCTGCCTCACTGGTTAGTAGATCAACATCGCCTATTCCAACTCTGGACCAGATGAACGTAGCTGGTAAATTCCAAATGTCTTTCCAACTGAACATAACAGCAGTGCAAACAGTTACAGTTACTCCGGAAGAGAACTTTGCACAGGCACCATCACCAGGCGCTTTGACAGGAGGAACTGTGGAGGAAGAGAATCACAGAATCACGTGTCTACTACCAAGTTTAGGCTGAATTGGTACAAATTTGCACTTAAGGTCAGAAATGACTTGGTAACATTGTGGTGAATCAGGTACACATGAGGGCTCATTATGTCCCTGTTACTACATCTCTGAAAAATATACTTATTAGTTGCTGTTGTTCCTCTATTATAGAATGTGTACCCCAGATTGCCATCCTGGGAATCAACTGTGGACAAAACAAACAGAATATATTCTTCATGTGCCTCAGACTTTAACTGTTTCATCTTATTATTGCAAACACAAAAGATTCATAAATAATCATAATGGCATAATAAAAGTATATTTGGGGTAATACAGTCTCCTGTATACTTTTTCCTAGTACTTGAAATGGTACTTTCTACTTTACTTTCTAATCACTTTAGGCTTATGTCCTGTGTGCACAGATCAGAATCTACAGTTGACTTTGATTTATTAAAAGAAAAGGAGAGGCGGGAGAGGCAGCTAGTCTCCTCTGTAAACCAACTATGATTCCCCAGGAAGTTTTCATAGCTCGCGAAAGAAACCAAGTTCCACTGCGACTCCTGCCTCTCCTGTCCTGCCACTCTATTCAAGTGCCATTAAAGTGTCAGTGAAAATGAAAGCTTAAATTTCAATCAAGTACTAGTCTCCATGATAGGTAATGGACCATTCTCATTTGACAGCGTAATTTCAAAATGCCCAATTATGTCTCAGTTAATAGGCTGCTCAGGTTGTAAGCTCTCAGCAGCACTTTTTCATTAACCTTTCATTTGCCTCTCAAACTCCTTATTTCTGAAGAGATGTAATGTCATCTTAAACAAAAGAAAAAGAATATTCTTGAAATATTAGCAAAGCTAGTAATCTCTCGTATGTTCTAATGTAGACCTTCATTCGTCAGTACCAACTCATTCATTACAAGATACTAGTTTAATGACTGTAAACAAACAGGACCACTGCTGAGATGTCTGCAGCTATTATCAAACTCTGCACTGCAATTAAGATGATTTATCGACAATAAATATTTGATTCAGGTTGATTTTCAAAGTCTCACATTGCTGCCCCCATCTCAAACAAAACCACAAACACAAACACCAATTGCCGCCATTAAAAGTATGCAGAATTAGCTATTAACAGTTCATTTTTGCAGTGTACCCATGGATGTACAGACTGGATTACTACTGAAGAAAACTTAAAAACCGATGACTCTCAGGCACCTTCTGAAGTTGTCTGAAGAGTGTCTTTTTTTCTGATTTCTCCACGGACGTTTATTCACGATGGACATCAGAGATAACATGATATCGTCGGAAAGTGTAAGTCACACTGAATCTAAAAATATGTGTTCCACGTGTTGTTGTTGTTTTAAAGTACCTTAATATCCTCCATGAGCTATGTGCCACTGCTGTTGCTGCTGTTGACCATGTTGGTGAGCAGGACAAAACTGCAATAACTCCTGCCTCCATGGCATGGCGCCTCACAGTTTGAAAACCTCTGATGTACACTAAGGAAGTGCAGGTGATTTCCATTCAAGAGTAACTCAATGTTTTACTGCCCCCTCTGGTTAAAAGTTTCAAGTCTGCTGCCCCTCTGACCACACCCTGCATCACTGATCGTTCAAAAGTGTGCCCTGTTAAAATTACCACACCCAACAGTGATGTTACGGTGTACTGACACACTTCTATGCCACTGCAGTATGGTGAAGCACTGGAAGTCAGTGAAATCAAGGTTTTACCTGCTGTTAAGTTGATCTTTAAAGCTCCTAGAAACTTGACTTTGATTCTATAACATTAAACCTGCACTAACGGATTTTATATCCACATGTGTTGAGCACAAACAAGTTGTAAAGTTGATATGGTGAACTTGTTAGCAAACAGTTGCTTATCAACACATCCAGCAGACACAGAGCAACACGATCATTCATTTGGAGTGGTGTTTGTGTCACCTGATGAATATACGTCCAATATTCACTCTCTTTTTGCTCTGTTTTTTGTCTCTGCCAACCACTGAAGGAAAATATCTGGAGCTGGTTACTAAAACACCTTAAGTTTTCTCCTTAAGTATATAACATTTAAGGCTTAATTTCTCCTTAGCTGAGGGACTAAATGGTGTTACACAGAGACACTGAAAAGGTGGAAAAACTTAAGGCATTTACTACATTGAAAGAGATTTTACAGCGGTAAAATTTTACAGTTTCCATGGAGACCGTTTGTTTGCTTGCACTCACGCTTGTGATACCTGTTTTCATCCAGTATCTGAGCGTCATGGGTACTGCCAGGCCATTGTGCTACAAGACTGGTTATTTTATTTTTATGATTGCACCATATTAGGTACATAAACAGGAGGATGCCCCCATCATGCTAAGGCTGAACTGGTACAGAAGATCAGGGATGAGAGTAAGCAAAAGCACTGAGAACAATTGAGGGAGTAACTAACAATAGTCAGGTAGCAGGGCCTGGGAGGCAGCAATCCTTGCATTCAGCAGTACCAGATGACTCAATCCGGATCAAAAAGTGGGCATTTCTTACATTCTTTTCTGAGGCAGTGTGGAGAATTAAAGGGGCAAAGAATAAGCCAGATGTTACAGGGAGGTAAAAGCAGTGGCAGACAAAGATGTTCTCCCTGAAGCACTGTATAAGTATATGCACGCATGAATAGCCAGGAGTCAGCAGGTAGCCAGCAGCCAGAGCAAGAACAAGTCAGATGAGGAGTACACGTTTATGGATGAGGATTGCTAAATTCTTAATTATGTTTTATGTCCTGCAGTGGTATGCTAGGAGTCTAGTAGCCAATGGTCAGGAATTAAAAAGGTTTGTTGATGCATTTGTTGAGAAACCGGATTTGATATGTGTACAGGAGACTTGGCTTAAGCCAGGATTAGGTTTGGTAATTCCAGGGCATGAATGCTTATTCAAAGAGAAGACTCAGGCAGAGGTTGGAAATGTTAGTAGTAATGAGGATGTGGATAGGTAGAACAGATCACTTTGTGAAATGCTAATATTGGCTCCAGACAAGTTCATACCAAACACACAAGGTCCAAAGGAACGTCAGATTAATTAATCAGATTAATTAGCATTAATCAATACAATATGGGAACATGGACAATTGCCAAAAGAATGGAAACACTTTACAGAAACCCAGTAAAACAGCAAATGAACCTGGCTCTTACCACCCAATTGCACTTACAGCTGTATTATGCAAAATAATGGAACGTATGGTTACCGACAGACTAGTGTATATGCTAGAGAAACAGGAATATTTTGTCCCCTATCAGAGTGGCTTTAGGGTTGGACGATCCACTATGGACTCTGCACTAGTGCTAGATTTGGACATTAGGAAGGCTCTAGCAAATAAGGAAGCAGTAGTGGCTGTATTTCTCGACATTAAGAAGGCATATGATATGTTGTGGAAGGAGGGCCTAGTGATGAAGCTGTATGATGCTGGGGTACGAGGAAGGATGCTAAACTGGATCAAGAACTTTTTGAGAGATCGTACTATTCAAGTAAGAGTAGGTGGGGCTATATCCAGTGAAGAAAATGTGGCTAATTGGACCCCCCAGGGATGTGAAAGCAGCCCAGTTTTTTTAAATGATCAACGATATTTTTTCTAAAGTGGGAAAAGGTTTTGCGGTGTCGCTATTTCCTGATGATGGGGCAATATGGAAAAGAGGTCGAAATTTAGACCAGATTCATAGGCAAAGAATAAGATGAAGAAGAAAAAGGAGGGAAGGTGTCAGAATGTTTGATTGTTTAGGACCTGGCTGATAAGGGTACAAGGTTTGTCAGTATTTCGTTTCATATTGACTAACCTTATGGGCCTAATGCTTTTTTATGTTTGTTTTTTTTTTAGTTTAAGGGTGAGTGTGTGTAAGCTAGCAAAACTGCTGTATTAGGCCAATGCACCGCAATTTTGTCGTACTTAACAAGCAGTTAACATTCCTTGGTTAAATTAAGCTTGCTACACGTAGTCTGAAGAAATGCTGTACTATGGAAGTGTGTATTGCAGTAACTAAAGTATATGGGGCGAAGCATGCTTGAATTGGGATGCATTTTATGTGTGATTTTCAATGACTGTTTTTGTTGTGTTTTATATTGACTGTAGTTAGAAAGGGTAACTAATCATTTCATTTTAAGTTAAACACGCTTACCTGTAGCACCCTAACAGACCTTGTCATTTTGTTAAGTTAAAAAATGGTAATATTTTGTTTTATTTTCTTCTCAGCTCTTGGCATGTTTTGGAGCTACATTATTAATAATAAATCAGTTGTGAACCATCAGTTGTAAAGTTAGACTATCATTCACCCAGGGATGCTACAATGAAAACGACTTAATTCTCGCAATTTTTTTTTCAAGTAATGAGACATCCAAAGCGCAAAACAGGTAGGGGAGTGAGTAGAGAGATTCTGTGTGTTGCTGCCAAGGGAGTGGCGAAGTCATATGGTATCTGCCATGTGACTCTCCATCGTTTTGTCACCCAGAAGAGAAAGCTGCAGGAGGCTGGCAGCCACAAGTCCCTCACCGTGGGTTACTCTCGCCACAAGCAGGTCTTCAGCACAGAACAGGAAAAGGAGCTTAGGGACAGCATCTACCTGTACTATGGGCTGAGCCCCAAAGTTTAATAAGTAAAAAACAAAAAATAAAAACATTCATTTTAGAGTTGTATTTATTTATTTTTAACACACTGAGTTGATAGACCTCTATTTAATTTATCTAGTAACCTTACATTTCATTTATGTTCACAAATGAGTTCACCATTAACAGAATAACTAGCTTACATTTCAAGCAATAGGTCAGTTGATTTGAATCATAAATGACTAAATAAATAAATACAATTCATATGTTAGTTTGTGTGAATCATACATAAAAACATTTTATATAATTGATATGTTCATGTTTTTCAGGTCCGAAAATTTGCCTTCCAGTGCAATTTAATTGCACGTATCCATGAGTCCACATTGTCCATCAGGAAGCCACAAGCAACCAGTCTGGCCAGGGCCTCAAGCTTCAACAAGCACAATGTGGGCACTTTTTTTTAAATAACTTGGGCAGTGCATATGATATATAAGCATGGTTTTGAGGCTCAAGATGTATAGAATATTGGTGAAAGGGGGGTTACAACTGTGCAAGCTCCAGAAAATACAAGTGTTCCCAAAGGGCTGCGGCAGATTGGGGCCATGACATCCAGCGAGAGAGGTAGCCTAGTGACTGTTGCTGTTGCAGTCAATGCGCAGGGGAATTCTCTTCCCCCTTTATTTATTTTCCCTTGGAAGAAATTCCATACACACTTTATCCGTGACGGACCCACTGGATCTGTTGGTGCGGCCAGTGGTTCAGGATGGATGCCGGAGGAGGAGTTTTTAGTTTTTCTACGCCATTTTGTCCACCACATGAAACCATTGCATGAGTCCAAGGTCCTCCTTTTGTTGGATAACCGTGCTTCCGACGTGTCGGTGTCCGCACTGAATTTTTGCAAGGATCATGGTCAGATTCATTGAGTGAAACCACTGATTGGCCAAAAAACACTGTGAAGGAGTGGTTGCACGCCTTTTTAAAGATGTCAAAGTATTTCTGTGTTTTTTTCCTGTTATTACTTTATTTGTTATTTCTTTGTTAATGTATTGTTGTCTCAAAATATAAAGAGTGATATTTAACTTGTTCAGTAGTGTGAAGACATTATTAGGCCTCAATAAGCAAGCAAGGAATGAGTCTTTTAAAATGGGCAATTACTAACTTGATTCTTGATCATGAAGTTGGTATATGGTGGCTTACAATAAAAAAATTACATTTAGGAAATTTGTTACAAAGTTGGACTAATCTGAAATTATACAGAAATTGGTGAGAATTTCAATGGTCAGTTTACTGGCCTGCAGAAGTTAGGCAGAAACTTCCCCCATCTTGGAGGTGAAGCCTGATTCCTTGGTTGTGCTGTCAAAGAGGAGGATGCGGTACAAACTGTGGAGCATAATGGACAATGACTTTCATCCTCCACGATGTGCTGCTCACGCACAGTAACACCTTCAACAACAGACTATTAACACCACGTTGCACCACAGAACACCACAGGAAATCCTTTCTTCCTAAGGCAGTCAAACTTTAAAAGTCATCTACCTCAGGCAGAGAGATGGACAGCAGAGGCATAAGGTGCTGAGGTGGCTCCAGTCTCAATTTCAACTCTCCTCTGCTCTGCTCGTTTAAACCTTCCTCTTTCTCTCTGGATTACTGTCTCTGTGGATTACAGGCATTATTATAACTCTCTGACTCACAAGACACCAGGGGCGTAGGACGAGGGGGACAAAGGGTACTAATTTACAGGGTCCAAAGGTGTGGAGGGGCCCACGAAAATTGCTTGTATTAATAATTTCAAAATCATGGGGGGCCTCAGAGACTCCCTACGTACAGGGCCCAGAATTCCGGGCTACGCCCCTGTGAGACACCGTGGGTCTCACGTGCAGTAAGGGGACATTACACGCAATATCATCATGGACAAAATAATTAAGCTTTTTAATGAACCATATACACTTACCTGTACTTCAGATTTGATATTGTACATACATAACCATGCCACAGCCCATACATACCTGTGATCCTTACTGTTAACTTCAGATATTTTGGATATGTGTATATCTAGATTTGCACCTTACCGGGTTAGGGTTAGGGTTATGATCACTACAGTTAACCCATTTACATCTTGAAGTTGTGTATATTTTGCTTTGCACCTCACCGTTAACCTGTTTATTTATGGTCCTTACCATTAACTGTTTATTCCTTTATTCCTGGCATTGTATTCATTTTGTTTTGCACCTTACTGATGATAATCTTTATTCTTTATTTTGTTATCTTGTTTATATTTGTCCTCTGTGTATTAGCACTCTTTCCTACTTTGTATTGCAACTGCTGTACAACAATTTTCCTCAGGATGAATAAAGTACTATCTTATCATATTTTCTTGGTTTATATGTTATATTCTGTTTTGGTCTAGGGTTTGAGCAAGCCATTGTTAACTGCACCAAGGGTTGTGGCGAACAAATCTGAAACCAGTGTAGGGTTAAGAGACCTTACTCTTACAACAGTTTAGGGTTTTTAGAAATCACACCTCTCCCCTGATCTGTGTAACTGTTGTTTGTTGAGCTGTCAGTGGAAATGAGTTTCTATTGCTAGGCCATCACCATTAGGGTCATTGCATTGGCAGTTAACTGGGGGTGTGGTTAGAATTTCTGTAGCCAATTGAGAAATCAGCACTTTATTTGTTTAAAAAGTCACTACTCCTTGTGAAGCGGCAGCTTCAGTGACAGCCTCATTATATGAAGACTCAGGCATACAAGGTCTCAGGCATACACATCACACCAGAGAACAGCCCTGCAATCCTCCCGTCAAAATACTTTCACCCAAACACCCAGACCTGCCGGGAGAGGGGTTGGCACTGGTTTGCTAATCTCCCCCAAATGGAGATTTTCTCTCTACCTGCTTCCACACTTCACACTAGAATTAAACATCGCACTCTATTGCCCAACAGTTCCTCTCAGAGAACTCCTGGAGGAATTAGACGTCCTCCTACCAAACATCTCTGAAGATAACTCATCTTCATGTCTCTGACCACTTCTTCATATACTACACTCTCCCTGTCTCTCTCAAACGTTTTGATGTCTTTCTTCTGCACATACTGTCCCTATCAGCCGCAACTTACTCCTTGTCTCCCCCCTCTCTTGCCTCATCTGTCCTATCTGCTGTCCCCTCACCTGACTCTCCCTCTTCTCTTTCATGCCTCTTGATTCTGCCACGGACACTTTCCTTTCTACTTTGTCCTCTTTCCTGGACTCTCTCTGTCCTCTCACCTCTTGGCAGGCTTGCCCGACCCCTCCAGCTCCATGGTTGTCTGACTCAGGGCACGCTTACAGAACCAGACCTCCTTGCATATCAAACTCTTCTCTTCTCTTTCTCTGCCTCCTTATCTGCAACTAAACGCTCTTTCATTCAATCCGAAACTCAATCTTCCTTCTTCAGCCCCCCAAAGCTCTTTTCTATCTTCTCTACCCTCCTTAATCCCACCACCTCCCTCCTCTCTTCTACCGAGCAACTCTTAACTACTTTGTAAAAAGGATAGATGACATACGCTCCTTATTACCCCACCCACCTGCTGACAACACCTGTCCTATATCCACCTCTTCATCTCCTGTTCTAACTTCCTTTTCACCCTTCTCTCCCAATGAGGTACTAACCCTGGTTACCTCCCATCACCCAACCACCCTATCCCCTCTCACCTTCTTCAGTCTATTGCTCCTGACTTCCTCCTTTCCTCACCTACCTCATCAATATCTATTTGACAACTGGTTGCTTTCCTAACACTCTAAAAGCAGAATGCCCCTCTTGAAGAAACCCACACTGTGTCCACACACTAGAAGTACAGACCTATCTCTCTTCTTCCATTTCTTGAGTGTGCTGTTTTCAATCAGCTCTCTGCATATCACCACCAGAACAACCTTCTTTCCTCCCGTCTGGTTTCAAGGCGAGCCACTCAATGGAGACTGCCCTCCTTGCCATCACAGAGAAACTCCACACTGCTAGAGCAGCCTCCCTCTCCTCTGTCTTCATCCTGCTGGACCTTTCAGCAGCATTTGACACAGTGTACCACCAGATCCTCCTCTCCACCCTCCAATAATTGGGAGTGTCAGGCTCTGTACTCTCCCTGTTCATGTCTTACCTCAAGGATGTAACTGGAAGAGAATATGTGTCTGAACCTTGTAGCCTCACTACTGGGGTCCCTCTGGGTTTTGTTCTGGGTCCCCTCCTCTTTTCTCTTTACACCAAGTCACTTGGCTCCGTTATTCACTCATATGGCTTTTCCCACCACAGCTCTGCAGATGACACTCAACTAATCCCGTCTTTTCTCTCAGTGGATGTCTGCATGCCACCTGAAGCTCAACCTTGACAAGAATGAGCTGCCCTGACTGCAAGGAACCTAGGTGTGACACTATATGACCAGCTGTCCTTCGCTGCCAA
>NTHP01000021.1:996368-1010141 GCA_003416845.1 Oplegnathus fasciatus
CCTTGTAGAAGACAAGTATTCTAACACTGTGTCACATCTGCACTCACCTTTCAATGCAAACATGAATGGGGATAAAAACGTTACAAGCAAAGCAGTTAATTTTACTCTCAGTTTATTGCTGGACCCCATTAGCGACAATAGGCTTTTAAACAGGCCTTTAAAGATGCTAAGTAGCTCTCCAGATGATCACTGTCAGATATATCAGCCAGAACAGGAGGAAGCAGCTGATTGCTGATGCTGACAGGGAGAGACATATAAGGCCAGAGGAAAGCTGTACTTTTTTTTAGGATGTGTTGGCTCAAGAGAGACACATCTTTTATACACTGATATCTACACTGATGCTGAGTCCCATCCTCTGTTTATAGCAACTGATAGTGGAACCACAGTGCTACCCACCTAAAACATAAATCAGAATGGTAATCATATATTCAACAATAAACATAAGAAATTGTAATGATGTCTAACTGAAGGTAATTAAACAGCTTGTTGCCTGACGCTTCATTAACTACATCTCCACTCTGATGAAGATACATATCTATATTAGTCCACCCAATCATCTATTTTCTAAACCCCTTAACCTGGAGCCTATACCAGCATACATTTGGCATGAGACGGGGTAACTGTTAGTCCTTAAACCCAATTAAACTAGAGGGTAGATTACCCAGATTCAAGATCTTTATTGTCATGTGCACAACAATTACATAGAAGCAGTCATTGGCAATGAAATTCTTAAATCTCAGGCTCCTTCCAGCAATGCTCAAAAATGTGTGAAGAAAATCACAAGTAAAAGGAGAACTTAAGACATAAGATATAAAATAGTGGAAAAGTTCAAAATATAGGAATATACTATATAAAATACAATATAACACAATATAAAAATATGAAATAGAATATAGAGATATAATACAAATAGAAATATAATACTGTTGAGGCAGGTGTGCCGAAGTGATAAAATGGAGGTATAAACGGTACTAATAAAAATATATATAAACTTAACTGGTAACGGGGATGTAGACATGTAGTAACCAGTAAGTAATAGCAGTATGGGGTAAAGTGACATTAGTATTAATAAGGTGCAACTTACCAACTAGGCAAAGCAGGCAACTGCCCACAGGGGCCCACAGTTCCTTTTTGCTGCAGGACCCCCAATGGGATTCATCCCTCCCTGGTGTGAAATTAAAAAAAGGAAACCAAAAAAACGCATCGTTTCTGTCTTGACTCAGTTGCCTAAGCATTAATCTACATGTACACAAGAAGAAGTGATTTTCCAATAACTGAGTAGCAGTTATTAACATGGCTACCTGTAAATTACAAGGAATTTTTGCGTTCCCTGCAATACTGCATTCTCCCTGAACCATAGGATCAGTTAGTGTGTTGGGCCACAGTAGCAACACTACCAGTTTAGGGAAACATTTACCGTATTCTGGAAGGATCTTATTCTTCAACTAGCAATCCTCCTAAATGACACTAAAAGTTTCTAGCTGAGAGTCTTCTCTGAAGAGCTGCTGCTTAGAGACACTTTTACTAAAGAACTGAGAGAACTGCTGAGAGAAGAAAAGGATGACATCATGTTTTTACTTACTACCTCTACAGTGATTGGTTGACAGGTGACTGTTCTTTAACAGTGAATGTGAAATACCATATTCATCAATACACAGGAGTGTGAGGAACAAATTAAGATATATGAAATAAAGTAAAATACTGACTTGTTCAGTAAATTGTAAATTTCATCTTTCATGGATAACTTTTATAAAAGCTATGTGACATTGATGAATGGAATTGGTGTACAACTGTGGTAATTCCTTCCTATGACACAATATTATGTTTCTAAACATAGAACTGGCGGTGCCCTCAAGTGACTTTTTCCAGTTGAAACACTCCCAACTTCAGGCATCGAAGAAATTGTGCACAATCTCTGAGGGAATGAAGAACCCTCAATGCCTGACATCACATCTGTCCCAGATTACCAGCAGGTGTTATGTGAAGATGACATTGTTGGTAAGAAAGCTTCCATAGCATATGAGACAAGCTTTCTCAAATTCCCGGTGAAAAAGTGTGTCTACAGTGACCCTATCCCAGGAGTTGAATGTGACGCTGTTCAACCCTGTGAGGTCATCATTCAGTCACGGGGAACTGCAACCACTACTGAATGGGTGAGGAAGCTCGTTTGTAACAACATTGTACTAAAGTTTTATTGTGTTTTTCCAGTGCTTCTAACACCTCGTTAAACCATGTTTATCTTACGCAATCTGTCCACTTCATTTGATGTAGTATATACATTTGTGTGGTGTTGGCATTGTTTATGCATAATTTCACTTTATGTTTGCTACTGTCCTTCACAGGTGTGTTGACACCATGATGAAGTTCTGGCAGGAACAGGTCAGCAATTATCAACCGCCTGCATGCAAAGGACCACACTGTACACACAAGTGGTGAGTGCATGAAAAGCAAATTATTTAAATTTAGTTATCTTCATTTTCTTTTCTCCAGCAGATGGAAGGATGGACTCTCCAGCTAGGTCTTGCAGTTATTGTCAGTATGCTGTCTTCTCAATCCCGAATAGCACTTGAAAGCAAAAAATGACACAATATTCGGGCTTGGTGAAGTAGCTACCTGGGAACCTGGGGCTGGGGCTGATACCTGGGAACCTGGGGCTGGGCAGAGACAGAGCCAGGGACCTCAGGTGGGCAGCCTGGGGGCGAGGCGGAGACAAAGCCAGGAGCCTCAAGCAGGCATGCAGGAGGACGCCCAGACTGATGAATGTGGAACCCTTCAGGAGGCTGGCGGTGAAGGCAGAACCCTTCAGGAGGCCGGCGGCCAAGGCTGCTGCACAGGAACAGGAGCCTGCTGCAGCTCGGGAACAGGAGCCTGCTGCAGCTCGGGAACTGGTGGCTGATGCAGCTCGGGAACTGGTGGCTGATGCTGTGAAAATGGCCAGGTGAGTACCTTCCCAAGGAGACTGCTGGCTAGCCGGAACAGGACAGGCAGGCTGCAGGCTTAGGAACCCGAGCCGAATCGACGGGAGTTCAGGGTGAGAGCTGGTTGCTCGCGGGCTGGGAAGGCAGCTGGAGGCTCGCGGGCTGGGAAGGCAGCTGGAGGCTCGCGGGCTGGAGGCTCGCGGGCTGGAGGCTCGCGGGCTGGAGGCTAGCAGACTGGAGGCTAGTCGGCTGGGGCCTAGCAGGCAGAGTAGCAGACAGGAGGCTAGCTGGCTGGGTGCTAGCAGGCAGAGTAGCAGACAGGAGGCTAGCTGGCTGGGTGCTTGCAGGCTGGGATACAGACTGAGGAGATGACAGGAAGCTAGTGGGCTGGTTGCTAGCAGGCCGAGGAGCAGACAGGAGGCTGGCTGGCTGGGGGCTAGCCAGCAAGGAGGCCAGAGTGGTTAACAGTTCCTCCTTTAACTAAGGTAGCTGCCTCGCTAGCCCAGGCTTAGTAGCAAATTCCCAGAGTGCCAGTGTAAAAGCCGCCACCCTGCGCTCAATACAGTCATTCTTTGTCATTTGGAGCAGGGATGAAATTGATTGGAGTGCCTCACCAATCTCGTCCTGAGAATATTCTCTGTCCGCTGGGTCCATGTCTTGGTCAGTTTGTACTGTGAAGGTGGATAGCAGGGTGGACCCAAATGCGGGACACAGAGGCAGAGCAGGTGCAGTAGAATGACATTTTAATGCTTACTGGCAGGTTGAGAGGCAGGTAGGCAGAACAGGAACACGGGGATGAAACATAGGGACGTAACGCAGACGAACTGACACTGAACAAAGGGGAGGGGACTGACACATATAGTGTGGCTGATCAGGGAGTGGAGACAGGTGAGGAGACTAACTAGGGACAGGTGAAACTAATAGGGGTGGAACAGGTAATCAAAACAGGCGGGAAACACACAAGGGCAGGAAGTGAAGTGTCTGACATGAGAGGAGAGGTAAGTCTACAAAATAAAACAGGAAACATGCATGACTAAACTGAAAACACACAAAGACAGGACTAGTGCGGGGAATGAGACATGACAGAAACAGACAAACGGGATCACAAAGCACACAGGGAGAGGGAAACACTAAGAAACACTAGAATACGACCAAGGGTACGGACACGGACCATGACAGAATCGTAGACCACATCTTTAACACATGCTAACAATATATAGAGAGAGTTTACTTTTTTCCCTTTCTAGGCCACAGTAGTGAAGGGCCAAACAGAAATTCTTTACAGGATGAAAGACATTGTCAATCACTTTTGGTTCTGTTGTAAAGAGGCACAGAACATGGAGCAGTTCATGGTATGTATATATATTTGGTCAGTAAATAAAGAAAAAACTCTAACATTCACAAAAACTCTACATTCCTCATGTATTATGTCATCCTAAACCCACGCTGACTGAAAGACGTGCCTAAGTATTTGAACTTCAGATAAAGGACATGTTCTCATAATCCAGAAAGCAATGTAATAATATTATGCATTTACATTACTGTCTTTATAAAAACCATATATGTCAAAGCTGGAAAGCTTCCAGTTTGGAATAAAAAAATGTTTTTGTAAGAGCATGTCTGGTTTGTCATAAAAAAGCAAACTGAACTTAAATAAAATACAACTTAGCTGAATTTAGTATTCCATGTACATATACTACTTTTGTCGATGGAGCTCTTCATATAATAATCATTTTTACCTATTCAGCTACCATTTCTATTTGCTTTTCACAACAGTGGTGCATCTTTACATTTCAAACTATACAAACTGATAATGCAGAGCTTGTTATAACAGCAACAGCAATACAAACTACGGGTACAGTAACAATACAATAATAACAATAATAAAAACTACTAGTACTAATTAATTGTATTTGTAAGTCATCTTTCAAAAATCCTAGGATGCAATCACGTCTATTAGTTATTTCACTTCACGACTATAGAAGATGAGTATAAATCTTGGGTGCCTACTCCTCAACAATATATGACAGATATAGCCCAATACAACTACAACTGTAAGCAGATCTAATATAGTAAGTAATAAGCCTAATCTAATACAACCCTATTTTAAAATGAACATGGGCACTACCGTTGTATAAAATATCATGGTAGTTTATATGTAGTAGATGAACATGTTGCCATGGAAATTGGTCAACCGTTACTTTGTGGCTACCACTACTTATTTTGTAGCAAAAAAGAAACATAGCTTTTGTTCTAAACGCTGAATAAGTAACAAGTCAATGAGCAGCTGCTGGAGAGCGATGGACAGCAAATAAATTCAACTGAGTAGCTAGCTGTTAGTTTCTATCCACTAACCTGTCAGTTATAAATTGTTAGGTAACTAGCCGTCGGTTTATAACAACCTTCTAAAAACACTGTTTTGCTGCGAATACACTTTTCTGTGGCGGAAAATAGGCTACATTTCTGGCATAGATAATTACCTCGTCTGACGACTCCATCACTTGACATTTTTTCCCCTTGTTTGCATGAGAAGATTTGAAGAGAACGCTCCTGGGGTAGGCGGAGATGGGGCGAGCTCACCTGTAGACATACGTCATAAGCACGCATCGACAGTGTTTGTGTAATTACTCTCACTGCCAGAAGGGGAAGACAAAAGTTCCGCACGCTAGCTTTAATGTGATAATTCTATATATAGTAGTAGAGATCCAGTGATGGACATTAAATCACCTTTATTTATGTTTTTATTGCAGTTGGCTATTATGTAATGTGCACTTAATGTACTTAACTGTCAAACAAATTGGGATCTGAAGAGCATTTTTGGTTTGATGAATAATTCTGACAGACGGCTGAATCTGAGATCATTAGCCCTGTAAACTGTATTTTTCCAAACCATCATCTCCTGTGTTATTGGATTGTTTAGATTTGTTGGTGAGCCGATTGAATCCTTTAAATCCTTTAAAATAAATGCCCGCCATCAAAAAGTGGTTTTAAAAGTTCATTATATTTTTATAAAACTCTACCATGATGAGAGACATGACCTGCAGCAGCTGACTGACTGTGAGCAGCTCTCAGTGACTCAGGAGTTCTCTGGACCTCTAACGTCTCTCAGACTGAAGAGATGCTTTTAGAGCTAAAATAATCTGTGAATTGCTCTCAGACCAAAAACTGAAAAACTTCAGAAAAGTCAGAACTGACACAAAAATCATTTTTAGGAGTTTCTTCTCACTCAGCCAGTTAGGAGCTACTTTTAGCCTGAGGATGTTTTATGAATACAACTCCAGGGGAGTTTAGGAACAGCTTCACCACAATGCTCAGCCAGCACAGCCATTCACTGCATGCACATATCCCGTGTTAGTGTTACACCCATTAAAAACAAATGTGTCAGAGTGTTGGTAACCGTAACGATCAACCCACAGGATGCAATGACAGGCTGTATGGTACTGTCAAAGCCTGGACTCGCTGTGTGGCAAGTTAGCATGTGGTAATTCGATCACTTGTGATTTTTTTTTGGTAGTACACGTCTTATTAGAGTCTGACGTTAAATCTAGATTTAAGACCATTATTATTTCTGTTTATTTCATTTAATTTTTCCTAAATTAATTGTGCTAAATCACAATTACCCAAAAGTAACTAACACACACACAATGCACAGAGAGTCAGAGATACGGGGGTCAACTAGGGCTCCTTTTTGCCCCGAACCCCCCTAGCAGGTTAGTCCGGATCCAGTGTGGAAAGCAAACCCACGCGGAGTTCAAACTAAATGTCAATAAGTGAGCCAGCAACATGTCTAGCTTTAAATGATCCTCAAATCAGGGTATTCATGACTGTTGCTAGGAACCACACTAGGTGCTTTAGACAAAGACAGTTATGATGAGGTCTCCAGTAAATATGGCAAGAGTTGTTGTGGAAGGAAGCTTGCTGCTTATTTGAATCAGCCAAGACACATTTAAGAAAACGCCCCAGCTAGTGAAGTGTGATACTACTGGGATTACACTTGACTTTGATACTCGACAACATGAACATAGTGTGAAATGCATCACTTCCAGTCTGCTGGCTCTGTTTTGAATGGACTTTAATGGCGTTGTCAGCCCAGACCTGACAAGTCACAACATGTACAGAGTACAGAGAGAGACACCAAATATGCTATACAGGCTAGTTTAAGAACATCAGAGAGCCCTCAGTCTGTTTCAGCAGCCAATGTATTCCTATACAGACAAGCATGAGATGGCTGCAGCTCTATTTGTAACATTTGTCCCTGTTCAAGATTGTTTTGTTGTATAATTGGATACATGTTTGGCTTTGAGTTATATGGTGGAACATGACTGATGACAATCATGATGATGATGATATTGTTTATGGCAACAATAAACACATTTTTTCTCTCATTCTAGCCCAAAATAGAGAACGGGTTTGCTTGTAGAGAGTGAAAGATCTCCACAGATCATCAATGGCTCATCTCCTCCGTTTGCTCAAACCCTCCCACAGCCTCATAGCTTGTTTTAACAGATGAAATGTCTTATGGGATTGAAAAGTGCACTGCTGTATTGTTATTGAAAATGAAACTGCCTACTAAACATTGCATTCATTCATTGCAGTATGTTAATGGTGCTCATTAAAATGTATATGGAAGTGTATGTTTGTTTCTCACACACACTTTGTGACAAGTGTTCCAGAGTGTCACAGTATCACAGCTGGAGCAGAGCAGCCACTCAGGCAATTCAAGTAGCCGCTGAACAAGGCAGACGTGTGCTAATTGCCAAACTTGATGGGAAGACATTGTTAGAGATTGCCACAGCTTCCCAGGCTACTTTTACCACCGCCTCTCTCCTGCTCAGTGATGTTCCTGCCGGTGTTAAATGTGAGGATTTACCAAATGAAATATGACATTGGCAGAAATGTATAAAACTCAGTTATTTTAAATATTATATATCTGAATTTTTATAGTGCTGCTGTGTAAGAATCAATATTGGGCAAGTTACTTGTCTTCTTTGTCATTATTTTTTTAAATACACTCCACCCCCGAAAAAGAACACACATACAAAAAAAGGAAAAGAATAATTCATATTAAGCAAGTTTCATAGGGTATCCAAGTCATAATGATAATAAAACACAAAGATAAATAAATTGACAACAGTAAGCACACATAGTAATACAAATTTGTAAGGTTAGGATTAGGTTTTTCCATCTAGCAGGTTACACCAAACTTCATAAAATTCATTAGGGGTTTTCCTTGACAATTTCAAATAATTACTTGTCACTTATTATTAAACATCGAAGTAAATTATGCGAATCCTGCAAGCTAGTTCAGTCAGTCAGCACACACACTTTTCATGATGGGGTTATTGTTGTCATTTCCCACTCCCTGCTGTGCTGAGCTTGGTGTTTCTTTGTAAGGAGAGATGAGGTCAGAGCCCTGACGCCAAACATTACTGTTGTACATATTCCACATTCACATAATCATTCATTCCATGAGAGTCAGCTGACTGATCTGAATTTCAAAATGTAATCCCTTACACTACTTCCCAATAAGCAGCATTAGGCTACTCAGTTACTGAGCAAACACAATACAGTTCAGTCTCAACTTGAGTTGCTAAAAATGCTGACATTACAGCTCATGAGAATAAATGGAGGCATGATTTGTTGAGGAAAGATATTAATGTCAAATTTGCTTGTAATAGGGAGTACTAACTGCTCTTTGTCTCACGCTCCAGAGTTCCTGTGCCAGCCTACCAGCTCTCCACGACCGCCATCCTCCAGCCAGCTTGTCTGCTCATTCCACTCCGCCATTCCTGCTTCTCGAGCCTCTGGATACCAAGCCACCTCCACCAGCCCTCAGCCTGTTTCTACACCGTCAGCCCCCACAATCCTGTCCTGTGGTTTTCAATAAACCTGTTAAACTTTCATCCTGAGTCAGTGTCCTGCATTTTGGGTCCGTTGTTAACTCACCACTCAACAGACAGTCGAGCATCTCTGGTTAGTTTACATGTCTGTAATAACAGCAGGGCAGTTGAGTGTCTGTGGTTAGTTCATATGTCTGTAAAAACAGCAGGACAGTTGAGTGTCTATGGTTACTTTCCATGTCTGTAATAACCACAGGACAGTCGAGTTTCTGTGGTTACTTCACATGTCTGTAATGACAGCAGGAACATCGAGTGTCTGTGGTTACTTCATGTGTGTGTAATAACTGGAAGATAGTGAAATGCTTGTGGTTCCTTCACATATCTGTAATAAGCGCAGGAGAGGTGAGTGTCTGAGGTACTTCACATGTCTGTAATAACAGTAGGACAGTCAAGTTTCTGTCTTTACTTCACATGTCTGTAATAACAGTGGGACAGTCGAGTGTCTGTGGCTAGTTCACCTGTTTGTAATGACAGCAGAACAGTTGAATGTCTGTGGTTAGTTCACATGTCCGCAATAACAGCAGCACAGAGAGGACTGAGTGCTGACATTTTTAAATAGCAGAGATTCAAAGTAGAAAGTTAAAAAAATATCTTTGAAAACGAGCTTTGGTGAGTTTCATGGATATGAATGAAACCAAGTTATAATGGTGGTTTAGCTGTTCTTTATAAGAATTCTTTTAAGTGTCTTCTCGTTTCCTTTCATAATTTTATTTCATTTGAAGTTTTAAGCTTTGTTATTACAGGTCTGCTCATTTACTGTATTTTAGTTTACAGAACACCCAGGTACAACAATTTTATTAGAGAATTTTCTGAACTCTTGTCTATTGTTTTATCTAAGTATGACAGAGTGCTAATTTTTGTGATTTTAATATCATGTATGTTGTCCTTCATACCCTATGTCCAGTGAGTTCCTTGGCCCAGTCGAATCATTCAATCTGTCACAATCTGTTAAAGAACCTACACATTCCAGAGGTCATATCCTTAATCTGGTACATTTCTACCCAGAGAACGTTGATCTAGTAGATGTTTTTATATCAGAACACAAAGCTGTTATTTTCAAAGCTCCTTTATCCTCATCTTAGTCATTTTTAAAACCTCACCCCATCACACGGTCTCACTTACTTACTGCTGACTCTGCAGCCAAATTTAGTGACACCTTTTCAAATTGTTTTATTCCCATTACAACACGTCCACAAAATCTGGATGAATTATTAACCTCTGTTAACAGTCACTGCCTTTCCATTCTTGATCATATTGCTCCAATGAAGATTAGAAAGCTAAAATTAAACTCCCCTCCATGGCTTTATGATTACACCCGATCACTGAAACGACTATGCAGAAAATTGGAACGCAAATGGAAGCTAACTAAGTCAGCAGCTATCCACGATACCCTCAAAGAATATATGGCAAACTACCAGACAGCAGCAAAAGAGGCAAGATCAGCCTATTTTTTGGATATTATATGCAAAAATAATCATAACCCCAAAGTCTTGTTCATGATAATCAGCTCTGTTCTCAATGGACCACCCAATACAGATCTGGAACCCACTAATGACTGGACAGAGAAATGTGTTGCCTTTTTTATTGGAAAGATAGAGAGCATCCGGTCTTGTATTTCACCTGATCCAAAAAATCTACCCACAACCAACAATAATCTTGTCTCACTCACCTTCTTTTAAACTTGTGATATCTCTGCATTAAGTAAATCAATATTTCAAATGAAATCCTCCACATGTGTTTTAGACAGTATTCCTAAGTTTTTAAAAAAGGTTTTCCCTACAGTTGGTCCTTTTATATTATTGATTATTAACAGTTCTCTGACTTCTGGCAGCTTTCCAAATTGTTTCAAACATGCTATTATTCAGCTACTACAGAAAAAACCTAATCTGGATCCTCTAGTATTCAGTAATTACAGACCAATCTCTAAATTATCATTCTTATCTAAGGTGTAATCACAACTCAATTAATTGCTTCTGTGAACAATAATAATATTTTATATAGTTTCCAGTCAGGTTTTAGAGCTCGCCATTGTACAGAGACAGCCATTGTGTTTCTAATGACTTACTTTTAACAACAGATAGAGCTCTCCTCTGTCTGCTATCTGCACAGTCCTCATGCTTTTAGATTTGAGTGGTGCTTTTGACACCATTGATCACTCTGTTCTCTTGCACCATCTAGAAACCTGGGTTGGTCTTAAAGGAACTGCTCTACATCTGCTTCATTTATACCTGTCCAATAGAACATTTCTGTTGTCATAGCAAATGCCAGTTCCTCTGTTGCTCATTTTAACTGTGGTGTTCCTCAAGGGTCCATTCTTGGCCCACTGTTGTTATATATGTATATATGCTCCTTCTCAGCCAGATCATCCAGAACCATAGTGTTTTCCATTACGGATGCGGATGACACACAATTATACATATGTCCCTCTCCAGTCCGGTAACTCCAGCAGTTTAGATAACCTCCATGTCTGCTTTAGCAATATTAAATGTTGGATGTCTCAAAACTTGTGAAGTGAAGTGAATGATGACAAATCTGAGGTCATAATCTTTGGCCCAACAAAGTCTACCAGCCTGCGTCACAGTAAGCTTGGTTCACTGACCAAAAATATTAAACAAGCAGCTAGAAATCTGGGTGTCACTTTCGATGCAGATCTCTGTTTTGAGGGTCAAGTTAAGAGCGTTGTCCAGTCTCGCTTCTTTCAGCTCAAGACAATTTCCAAAATCAGATTATTTTTGTCCTCTGTGGATTTACATAAGGGTAGCCATGCATTTATTTATTACAACTGGTGCAGAACGCTGCAGCCCCAATTTTAACAGGCACCAAGAAATACGAGCACATTACTCTCGTGCTAGCCAACTTACACTGGCTTCCTGGTACATTTTGTATTGATTTTAAAATGTTATTGATAATGTTTAAAGCAATAAATGGCCTTGCTACAATTTATATCAAGGATTTATTGACCCCCTATGTGCCTGGGCATTCCCTGAGATCGGTGGATGAGGCTCTGCTGGTTGTTCTCAGACCCCGGCTTGTGACCAAAGGTGATCGGGCCTTTGCTGTTAGAGCCCCCAGAACACTCTGCCTACCGAGATCAGACAGGATACATTATTATCCACATTACCACATTATTTTAAATCCCTTTTCAAAACTTATTTTTTATAGAAAAGTGTTTATGAATATTTAATACATTACCTGGTTTTATCATTCCATATCCTTGCCTTTGCACATTTTTTAAACTGTATTTTATCCTCCGGTGTTTTATGATCCTTTTGTTGTTATTTTGTTTTTGTTTTTGCAATCTGTAAAGCACTTTGTAACCTTGTGAAGAAAAGTGCTATATAAATAAAGTTTATTGTTTCTGATTATTACAATGACTCAAGCAGCTGTAGTTTTTTCTGTGCTCACAAAGTAATTTTTTTAAAATCACGAAGTTTTCAATACTGGACCTCATTTGTCTTTATACTATACTTCATAATATACTGTACTTCAGCAACTCACTTCATTTTTTTCAGAAAGACTGGCAGAGTGATTGTGTTGAGTTACAGAAGCAATTGGAGCGGAGGCTAGACAGGAAGTGATGTCATAACTTATGTTTTTATATGCGGGTCCCCTTTTTGTTTGTATCATGAACACACATGAGAAAGTACATGCATGCACACACATGAGAAAGCACACTTGATCGTCAGTTGGTGGAGGTAACAAGCCCAAGAAAAGCAACAATGTGCAAAAAAGGTAGTAAAGAAGCAGACTGCTCACATGCTAACATGGACGTAAACAATGCCCGATTTGAAATATCAAAATAGTTGCCTTGGCTTGTGTTATTATGAGGAAGGAAATGTACTCAACAATTTTGTTAGACCTCAAAGGTACAAACAAGAACAAAAACATTATCCTCTTATTAATATTTGTATTTTAATGATGGTAAATGACAAACTTTGGAAAAGGCTCTCACTCTGTATATCACACTGCAATAAATTCTCCTGTCTCTAACGGCCCAGCAGCCTGCGGGGCGCAGTGTGTCCTTTCAAAGGTCAGTGATTTAAAGTCAAGTTAGTCTGAGCACAGATTTTTATGCATGAGCCAAATGTTTTCAGTTTGTTCACCACTTACCTGTGTGGAAATGAATACGTTGGCATGGGAAATTCTCTTCAATCTGTGTTTAGTTTGGGTGTTAGACTTTGGATACTTGACACTTAATGTTCCTTCTCCTTCTCTTGAAATCCTGCACTCTATGCTATTTTGTTGATTTGGATGTGCTATGGTTGTGTCATTTGTCAAGTTAATTGACAATCCTACATTGTGACTCGTACATGATGTTCACCTGCTCCTTAAGTTCAAATATATCTGATGAATTTTCTTTTACAAAGTGTGCTCATAGTGGACCTCTTTACAACCACTTTTTGTTTATTTCCATATTTTGTTATAAATGATCCTGACAGAAAATCTAAAGCTTCTCAGGGGGGAGTAGCGTTTATCTTTGGCACTGTGCCCCTACTCAAATTTCTCTTGATTGTGGTTGTGTTGACTGACACAGCAGAACACGGTGCAGTGGTACAGCAAGAAGCTGCTGCTCTGACTAAATTAGAAATAAAATAATTAGACTCTCAGAACAAACAAAAAGCATACAGCTTCACTCTGCTTCTCCACAGCGTGTAGACTAAGAACAGAAAAAAGCCCTCATCCGTTCTCTTTTGAGTTTAAGCAATGTGGGTAAATGTTTCAGCTGAATATATTTTTGTCAAAGATAATAGGCTTCTGTTAAAGCAGACAGAGAGACACAGGAAGATTAAATAAAGCAGGTGATGCTTAAGGAAATGAAAAAGTGACAGAATCCTATAAAAAAGGACAAGAAAAGAAGCCATGCTCAGACTGGAGCAGGTGCTGTTAAAGGTATATACAAACATTATCAACTCGTCAAATTGGTATTCAAATAAATGTTGCCATGCCCCCCCCCC